>JAQFZW010002121.1:0-19666 GCA_034687055.1 Heteromurus nitidus
AGAAATTACCTCATCTCCTTTCTGGTCTCTTGGCAATCTTTAACTACATATATTAACTGTGTCAGAACGAAAGAGCTTCTGCCTATTGGCAAAACGGCCTATCACCAACTTAATTCATTACACGTAGTTTAACACCTCATTGAGGCACATTTACACATTAATTTTCCCATTTAAAATTTCATGGAGACGGTAAATTGACTGTGTGAGATTTCAGTTTGAATTAATGCACGCATATGCTAGGTAGCAATTTATATTTCCACAAGATATCCATGTCTGACTAATCACACTTATCAAAACATATGTATAAGCATACATGCATATTACTTTTATGTATACGTCGAGTCATGCAAGGGAAGCTCCAAACTTTTCACGTCAAAAGTCATGGCATTGCACAAGTTTTGACAAGTCACACGCTCCTCAACTTACATGCTTGGCGAGCGAGCGTCGCCAATTGAGACAATTAAAAAGGCATGAAGGCACAGATGAATGGACACATGAGATAGTGTAAGGGAAAGTGCGTACACACGAGTACTACTGCAAAGGCAATAAACTGCACGAGTCTGGCTTCTCACTGACGTTTACAGGCTATTTGGTCGGTGAAAAGTGGAAAAGGAACAATTATATTCCCATAAAACGGTCTACATCGCTCCCATGAAGTAAAAACACAGGGCGAAAGTGTTACTGTCACATTTTCTTGTGGAGACAGGAGATAGGAAGAGGCATGGAAATTATAGCTCTCTCTCTCAGTCTCACACTGGGTACATGTATACCCAGTCTGATTTGCTTGTCTGTTCGTCCTCCGCTTCGGATTGAAATGCTCAGTGACGGGGAGAGAAAGTCGTGAAGCAGTAAATGAGAATGCGAAACGGGGAAAAGAACGAGGAAAGAGAGAGAAAGTGAGTGAACGGGAAGAAGGAAGGAAACCAAGTAGAACGTAGTTGATGGAATGCTATGTGTGCACTTTATGCATGGCAAATGGTGGCAAGATAGCAGCACCAGAGTAGGAGTTAAAACTTTTGGATCAGATATCAAAGTTGCCAGATAAGTGTTTTCATGCATAATACGCATTTCCTATTATAATATCCCTTCATTCTACAAGATATATAGACAGCGTGTGTGTGTCTACAGTCTACTGAATTTTTGGGCTTGTGAAGGCAGAAGCAGTGTTCGATGCAATTTCACTCACCAGAATTGCAGAATCGAGATCATTCATATCTTTCGCAAGATCCCCGTGAAACGCGTGAATTGGGGCACACGTGAGATCCGTTGGAGTGCATGTGTCCAGAGCTAATTGAATGTATCTGACGGCGTCAGCTGTACGGTTGATGTGACTATAAAGATTTGCAAGTTGATGTAAAACTTCACGCCGGCTCGAATTCGTCTGTTCCATGATTGTTAAAAGAATTTCTTCCGCTTCGTTGAATTTCTTCTGATGGACATGTGCCTGTGCCTACAAAATGATAGAGGAAAAAAGGATCAGTCAAATAGAAAGTTAGTACGGAACACATAGTACAATATCTTTGCGTATGGAGGCGAAGTTTTGCGTTGCCTCAGCAGAAATCGACAAATTAGACGATATACATTTTCCAAAGATATTATGGGAAACATGGTCGACGTAGTGGAGATGGCGAAGGCGAAAAAACGCTAGGTGAGACATATGATAAAAAATTGAAAAAGATTGGCTTGATCAATTATTCATACCAACTTTGCCCTCGCCTTATTCAACCCATTTGTCAGCCCTGCTGTGTTCAATAATAATAATTCAAAGGAAGTAGATCTCTAGCTAAAGTTATTACTGATGAACAGTGTTCATTTTTCTCTTGTTCCTCCTCCTCGTGGAATTCTCAAAGTTCCAGGGGTTTCCTCCTAATGTAATCACGACGACGACCTAGAATCCTAGAAAGTTCGCAGCTTATACACGAGCCCCTTTTCCCAATCCTTCTTCTATGCAAATCTAAAAGTCAATCTATTCTCCTCTAGATTTTTGTGGATATTAAAGTTGCCCGAACTTGTGCACTTTTGGAGTTGTGTGAGACTGTTTACATTTTAATCATACAACTCATTCGAACCTTCATCTCCAGTATATTTTTTCTCGCATAGTATTCTTTAAAAAACAAAGTGAGATCATATCTGGTTTGATTTCTATTTTATTAGGATGCACAAACCTAGGATAAACACAAGAAAGTCTGTGAAGGTTCAATGCAAAAAGAAGGATCACAGTTGACGATGGGGAAAGTTATCAGGGATATGCAGCTGCGGCTCTATGCGTATCTCAAATATCTGAAAATGATTTCAGAGTGACACTGATGTGTAAATGTATAAACTGGAGACCTGAAGTTGACTAATATTTGCTCATTTCTTCTCACGGTCTCAGTCTGTTATGAGGAACAAAAGGGAAAAGAAGTGCAGTTACACACACCAGTTCCTCCAATTGCCCATGCAGAGTTTAAGCACGGTGGCAAGTGTAATGAGAATACGATAATGGATGGTTGTTCATCCTTGGCAGGAAGAGTAACGACCTTTAAGTCAGTGAGCTGGAAAGAAGAAAGCAGAAAGCCTCATCTAAACTTTTCTTTGAGATAGTCAATGATTCTTCATCAAGATTACATGGCGAGGATGCGTAAAGTAGTCACTTCTCATCTTTCCTCTACTTCCGTACAACCACCATGCACACACTCCTCCTCCTCCGCCTCCACCTCCTTCTCTTGCTTTATTGTAAAAGTTAAAATGAGGATTTCGGATGTAGTCATTCTGGTAATCTCAAGTCTCGTGTATCTCCACTACCCTTTCAAGCTAAGCCTTCAGCTTAAGTTTTTAGTTTTAAAGTCTTATCTGTGCGCACGAATTGCATTGTAAAGAAAGTCGTCAACAAAGGTATTCCACTATATTACATGCTTTGATCTCACACGCTGAGAGCCATGTACCTCCTTCTGTTGTTTGAAAAGTTAAGTGAACGAAAGAAATGGTTTGCATGCTTAAGGATATGATTGGGTGAGGGTTTGCCCGCACTTGGGAACTCTCTCACTCTCTCACTACTTTCCCTTCATGTGCGAACATGTTCAAGAGCAACTTTTCTTTTTCTCTTTACACTCCTTCCCTCTCTGTGCGAACATAGATACTTAGGTATGAACAAAAGTGCACAGGGCAATTTCCTAGTTTTCCCCTTTCTCTCTCTCCCTTGTTTTTACGCAAAATAGGCTTAGTTTTTTTCCGAGGCTGTTAGCAGCATAGCAATGAGCGCTCGTTGACAAAATGCTGTAAGTCGTCTTCAACCCACCAAGTGCACTTTCACAATTGGATCATTTGGCCTGTGCTGGAGAGCTTCTCGGAATAGTCTTTCCGCTTGATTGGCACGTCCGGTACTGAGATAGAGGACTGCTAGTCCGTATAATCCATCCTTAGCTTGTGGATCGTCATCCCGTTGTAAAGCTCTGTTTTGCAAGATAAAAAATGGATCAATTTTTAGACAACGAGAGAATTGCTTCACACAAACAAAACCTCAAAGCGGACTGCAACTACTTTGATATAGAAACAGTCAGTCATACACACAACAGATAAAAAATCAAAAGCGTTAGTTCAATGTCCGTGAGTTTTCACTCACTTTATTATTTCACTCTCTCTCTCAACTGATGGTGAGTCAGTCACAATCACAATCAGTCGCGGAGAAACTAACTAAAGAGGTCTAATCGTAACTGAGACAGACTACTACCGCAAAAGCATTAGATTCGCATCAGCATAAATTTCGCATCAGTCCATTCCGACTAATGAGAGAGAGTGTGTGTGTGTGTAAGTAAGTATAGTGTGCTAACCTTTGGTAGAGTGATTCTGCCTTATCGTTGAATTTCAACTTTTTCATCAGCCGAGCCGTGTTGAGGAGAGCCACTGTGTGATTTCCATCCAGCTGTAAGGCCTCTTGGTAAAACTTTAATGCATCCTCCAACCTCCCTGCCATCGTGCCAAAAGAACATTAATGCATCTTTATTACTCACGTTTCACTTACTTCTCTATTTCACCTTTCATTTCAACAAAACTTTTAACCAATGCAAGCCCCTCGTTTTTCCCTCCGCATGTTTCTCTAAATGAAAGTGAGGCAGATGTAGGGATTCTCGAAAGGGAAACGAATGAGTTGAGTTTAGTTGAAGTGTATTTATTGCAGGAATGCAACTGTGGGCGCCATTTCCCAGGAAGGTACGTACCACTTTGGCAAGATGAGTACGAACCATGTTTTAGCACTCATAAGTATCTACATTCCTGATTCCTGTACACCTCTGCTCTCATACAGTTGTAGCCATTCAGTAAAGCAGGCGATGGATCTGACTAACATTTCTTTAGAATTGCACGATCTTTATCATGAGCAACTGATTAATTGTTAACAATGGCTGTGTTTACTTCAGTTGGCAGGCCAGGAAAGTAATTGCAGCTAGCCAGGTAGTAATGGAGATTTAACGAACGAAAACAAGCAAATGGGTGATGAGTACTTTTACTGGCGAAAAAAAAACTTTCTAAATAGAAATTATTGCCTTTTAGATTTGTAGTACATATGGAATCGAGGCATTCCTCCCAGTTTCCCCGTATTCATTCTCTCATTTCACTAAACTGCTGTCTGGCATAAATGTATCTCTTCTTCCGAGAAGCTGAGGGAGGACGACTATATGCTTATTGTGCCCCAAGCTCTTTAAAAATGTATATAAAATGTGGATTTATTGCTAACTTGAGGAAAAAACAATGAAGTGGAAGGATTGTTGAACTCGTCTGTATAGGTAACTACACTGATATATCTTCCCTGTCAGTTTTTGATTGATCACGGTGAAATATTCACCACGGAATTATGTATTTGTCCAGTGGGAACGGACGGGCACTTACCTATTTTTTGCAAGAATGCAGCGTAGTTGTTCAAATGGTCAGCATTGTTTGGCTCCATGTTGAGAACTTTCATATGTAGCGACTCAGCCTTTTCCAGTTGCCCCAAATCAGTGTACATGGCAGCTAGATTTGTGAGAGCATCCGGATTCTCTGTTTCCAACTCCAAGGATCTTTCCATCAGACGAATGGCCAGCGTTGTGTGTCCCTGTTGACTGGGGAAATATAACAGTAAAAATAACCATTAGCATAGAGAAATCGCCAATAGTACATTGACCATGAGAGGAGTGCTTGTGCATATCACGGTTCCCTTTATTTACTCCCTTCAAATCGGATTTAATGTAAGAGATTAGTAGATTCAAAACGTTTAACCTGGCCGATGTAAGTGCTCTTTTAAAAGCTTCCATTTTACTGAATCGCTACTACTTATGTATCTACCTAATCAGACTCAAGTGAAGTTTTAGTGGACTACACAGTCAAAGAATTTTTCATTTTATGAAGTGCTAAATTTGCAACGTGTGTGCATTCATGTACTCTCCGAATCATCAATAATGTAGTTTTTCAGAGGTGATATCCATTAGGCCATAGCCGTGTTTTTCATTTATGCTAATTCGCAAAGTAAATCGTTGAACATGACTAGACTGCCCACCCTGTCAAAAAAAATGTTTGGCAGAGACCAGCAGTCACTTACACAATAATATGCCACTTCCATAATTTTATTGATTACAGTGAAAAAACACTTTTTTCGTCAGAAATGTATGGTACATTAATCCACTGATATTCTAAGTGGCAGCTACCATGTTGCTGTCCATCGTAAAAGGAATTAGATTCACACGTCGGGGAAGGACAACGGCTGGAAATCCTCATATGGTTTAGGACATAATGAGTTATTACATCTATGAAGAGGATTTCAGAGAGTTCAGGGGATCGTTATAATTTAGTGGGATTTGTAGCAAAGTTCAGGACTGATTTGTTTATGAACCACTTGGATGTACCGCTTTGGAGAGGAAGTCTGTGAATGTGTGTGTTTGCAGTAGATTTCATAACGAAAACGGTGTGTAACACCGTTTTCACTCCTTTCGGAGTGAACCCAGGATTGTATACACACACACATTTTCTCTTTCACTTGCTTTCTCTCTCTCTCTCTGAACTGAAAGCAAGTATTTCTTCTCTCACTCACCGCACTCCGCAGCCTAGAGAATGATAACATGATACTCCTCTCATCTGTATACCACCACCGCAGTTTCCGTAGTATGGAATCATGAAAGGTTTTTGGAAGGGGGGAAAATGGGATGAGAGTAACTCAGTCAGTGAGGTTTTCGGTACGTCCACAGGAGCAACTATAACTATTAGGATGTATAATACCAGGAATTGCCTCTAACACGACAGAAGAGTTACCCCCCGTTCAGTTCTGTTGGCATCGGAGAGGAAAGCTCCAATGAGTTATTGGCGAGTAAAGTGCAACTTTGCAAAATTCGTGCTATGAGTCCACCCACTAAAGGCAGCGAGGAGCATTAAAGTTTTGTAGTTTTCGAAATGAGTTCCTATGCTATTCCCCCCTCTCTCTCTTGCGCTTTCTTTTACTCACACACACACACTTTCTCTCTTTACATTTTACTTTACTCAGAGAACATGGGATCGCCGTTAGAGAATAGTAGTAGTTAATTTTTTTCATGATCTCTCACTTTTACACGAGAATTGTACGCGTGTTTGTGTGCATATAAAACCAGTATATAAATACATATGTACGCTGTTGTTAATAATGCATGTTTACCATGTCATTCCTACCGAACATATACAGCAATAATATAGTTCGGTTCGCTGCTTTTTCTCGAGGAGAGAGAGAGAAGTGTGAGAGATTCAAGGTCTTAGTTTTCCAGTGTAGAGCGGCGTGCTGCCACACGCATAGAAGGGCTTAAGAGGGTGAGAGCATGGAAAGAAAAGGGATATTACGCAGCTTAATGAGACTATCTTTCATCTAACAGCAAACCACTGTCTCCACAGTTAGATGCAACGACGCTTCCACCGCCGCTAATGTCTTAAAACTAATGGCAACGGCAACCGTGGAAGTGGGCTCTACTTATTCTATATATTTATACTCTCTGAATCATTTGTACGTTAGTAGCCAGCCCTGCCCAATTCCCAGATGTGCTACTCTCTTCTCTGGCTCGCGGCTGGAAGGACTAAAGGTTTTAAAGTCGAATTTTGCAATAAGTACTATTGTGCTCGTGTTGGGTGTATAAGACTAAATATACGTGGTAAACAATGACTTCGTAATGCTTCGGAGATTTTAAGGTCCCTCTTTATGTATGCAAGATCACGAAACGACTTACGCGTGGACAACTCCTCGCTTATGAACCGCAAGTTTGTTTAGGGTGCCTCAAAATTGATAATTGCCTGATGCCTGATATGAGAGACCATTTGACCACGCTTTTAGTGTTCAAGTATACTATCGACTATTATATATTTTTTCCCATTTGCTATTTTCATTTACTTAACCTCAATAGTGCTACGTGAAGCACTTACGCTAAATTATGTAATCGTTTTAAACATGAAATGAGAAAGTACGTGTATATATTTATGCAAAATAATGAACTCTTGTGCTACTTAAAACACTTAAGTATAATCGAATAAAATATCTGCGCAGGCTGTAATTACAATTAGTCCATCGTTGATGTTGCACTGACTGAATGAATATACGAGATAATTGTTACTCTGAGAGCTGGAATGGCTATTACGAATGGGTAAGCCCGTGTATGCAAATTAAGCCAAAATTAAACCCAAATAGTACAATTTGGAATCAGGTGCCTCAATGGCCCTCACGCTATACATGCAAGTCGTGGAAAGTTGGGATGAATGTTAAGTTCCTTCAGCATTGTTGCAGTTTGTATGCTATACATACACACACACTTGTCTCATCCGCGCGCACAGTTTTAGCCACATTCCCCTTTTTCATCCAAAAGTATTCCTATTTAAAGGGGCCGTGCCGTATTCCCATAAGTGTTTGCAATAAAATGGGCGGCGAAAAGCACAGTTCACTAACAAATCCACAACTTTCATGTACGTAATTTTGCACTGGGAAGAAGTATACATTTTCACCGTGAGACGATTGCCCCTTTCATATAAATTACTGCTGACGAAAGGCACATACGAATGAGGGGATGCACACCCAAAGAATTTAACGAGTGGGATTTGAGCATCTCGGAAAAATACCTTCACTGGAAAAGGGTTCTATCAGTGCCGAGAAAAAAGGATTGTATATATGCATTTGTATATGTGTGTGTGTATGTGAAAGGGGTGATCTATCCTTTTGTTCCGATTTGGCATCATTCCAGGTAACATTTCGCATTTCCAAAATGACCATTATAACTTATTTACTGTTGCTATGCTAGCTTTCCCCCTACTTTTATTTCCCTCAGATCTACCTGGTCCTGAGGATAGTAAAAAAAACTTTACTGGCATGACAGCAACACACTTCTGCCGTTGTATGTATGCAAGCAGGTAGACAGTTTTGCGTCGCTCCTGACTCCGAGCGAAACTGTTACACATTGTTCACCTATTGAGAAAAACAAAATAAAATAACGTTCCTACGAAACAGTAGTGTACGCATACGTAACAGTGTGCACATGAGGCATGTACATCCATACATTCAGCTCTACTATTTTTCTTTTCTCTCTGGAAGAGATGCGTTCTGGAGTTTCGGTACTCACCAAGAGAGAAACCATTCCTGTTCTCGCTCTCCTCATCCTTGACTCCATTCTCTTCCGTTTCTTCATACCAAACTCGTAAACATGTGTGCACCTATATGTATTTTTTTGTTGTTGCGAGTGTAAACTGAAGTTGAGCGTGAGAGAGTTCAAAGGAACAAGTCCTCTCGCAGTACACACTTCTTTTATGTGCTGAGCGATCAGAAGAGAGGGGAAAAAGAAGAAGAGCAGAGATTTTCTTCCACTTTCTTCCCGTTTTTTATGTCTTCGTAACGGCGTACTATGTTATGCGTAAATGCATTCTATTGCTTTTTCTTTGCTCTCTCTTTTTTTGCATATATGTAAGTAATATGCATCAGCTACGCTTGCTGGGTTATAAATAGAATATATGGGAGTTCTACATACATGTGGATTCTGGTAGCTACTGAATTATACACCGTTAATAAGTAAGTATACACACAGCGTGCTACAATTTATGAGCATAAAAGTTCCTCTTCATCAAAACATTTTCGCCAAGGTTAGAACTCAGGTGAAACTATAACATTTGACTAACGTGTCCAGCCAAACAATTCCATATTTAATTCGCAAATGTAGCCAGTTTGTAGATACAAACGCGAATGCGAAGGAACAGCATATTTTCATGAGATTTTAAAGGACTGGGAGACTACGGCAATGGAAATTTTTCCATTTTTAATGACGCAAAGGCATGAATTTGGAATCTTCGTTGTATTCTCAGTGTAATCACAACGGTTATCTCTCAAGCCGACGCGAACACTGGCTTAGTTTGATACGATATAATTTGTTCTTGATGTTTGATACACATAAACGTTTATCCGCTAATACCAAGTGGATCGAATTGGTATTTTCACTGAGAGCCTTTTGTGAGTAAAGTGCTTCGCTTGACTTGCAGTTCATGAAAATTTTCATAAAGTGGAGTGCTCATAAATTATGGCACGGAGTGTAAACAGTTATAATTCGCCAAGCTAGGATACGGATACATGTTTTATAAAGAAACCGTGTAATTCACTACATTTTGATCTTTCACCCTCGCCACTGCTCACACACAATATATTGTTTGCTTGTCCTTTCTCACTTTCACTTCTCAGACGAAACAAGATCAACGTACTAGAAAGACCCCATGTTGCTCAGGTTTCCTACTCTTTTCACCGCCACAGATTCATCTTATGCATGGGTACGTGTGCATTTTGAAAACATTTATCTATTCTTCGTCTTTGAACTCAGAGCAATCTTTCTTTCTGCATGTTTGACTTCCCGGAGTCGTCCACTAGAATTACACCATTGGTTGTGCTCAAGCTACATTTGAGCATAACATATATATCTAATTTAAATGCAGTCAATGGTGTACTACTTATTCAAATTGATGCGAACAATGGAAAAAATGTGAATTGGATTTGTAACATTTTAGGAAGAATGAATCCTGTTTTCTCTATAAAAAAAATACAAGACCAAAATACACATGGACGCATGAATTGTATGCAAACTAGTTTATTGGGGATATACTTAGTTTCGCGTACTGTTTTGGCAATGATCAACGAAGCTTTAGTGTTGGATTATTCAACTTTTACTCAACTCTGACAATGGCAATGTTAAATATGAACCTTTTACAACGACACATTCCCAGCAACTTGGGTACCTTTACAACAGGCTGTAAATCTAGGATGAATATCTGACGTTCTCAAGTGAACATAATAGGAATTTTCACATGGAGCAAATGTAAATTGGAGTTATGGACTCGGCTCCACTTCACTCCGATATATTCGACAAAAAAAAGTTTGTTATCTGGAGAGAGAAGGAAGTTTCAGGGATTGAACATCGAAAAGAGAAACATGGATGAGTAAATCAGTGATAGTATTCAATGTGAGAGGGAGAGATAGAGAGGAGAGGAGACTATTTTATAGTCCTCTGAAGTATCATTGTATAGCACACATATGAAATAGGATTGAAATGGGTTTCGAGTTCCGTGCATGGGTAAATGGCTGAAATCAATACACGAATGAAGAATATAAAAAAATGAGAAGAAGATACATAGAGAGAAGAGAAGGTAACACAAACTTACTGTTTCAAGTTGGCAAGGTTGAAAAATGCATGGGCATGAAGGGGGTTGATCCTCAAAGCTTCTTGGAAGTGGTTTTCCGCCTCGACACTGTCGTTCAGTAATGTTCCCAAGTTATTATGGGCACTCGCATGGTGTGGCCATAAACTGGATCATTAAAAAATCACTGTTATGTTATGACCCATCTTAAAGTAAACGGTTATAGTTTGAGCCACAAAACAAACTGTTTTATATCATGTAGTTTCGACGGGGAGCTTGCCGTGTGTTTTTTTGAAAAATTAGGCGAGGTGGAGGCCGTCCTCCTGTCCTTCAATGTCGAACACAAGCATTTTCCCCCGACAATAACAAAAGAAAGAAAAAATAACTAGCTTCTGCTTTCCTCCACCTAAAATTCTATATCTTTGTGGCGAAATGACTGCATAACGTATACAAATACGCTTGTGTTGTTATGTGTCCTTACTCATATTGAATGTCGGTGAGGCTGTCAGTCACTGACAAAATGTCTTTGCCACCTACAGTTCAATCACAAATCTAGCAAAGTGAACGCAGCAGGAACTTGTAGTTATTTATGATTAAATGCGATTTTATGCCAACAACTGTTTGTTCCTTCTGCCATGTTTTACCACGCAGTTTCATTCCCTTTCACTCATTTCGCCTTGTGATGTTGTTAGCTTTCCTGCTCCCTCTGGAATGCGCATTCCGGCGTGAAGGATTATAAAAAACGGCATATTGTAGCGACCATCAAGTAGTGTGTGTGTGTTTGTGTGATCCTGTGAACAACACGCAAAATTGAACACGTCCAAAAGTTGTATCAATCCTGAATTTGAGTATCAAGTGTAAAGGAAATTGAATTCCGGTTATGATGCGGGAGCAAACCGTCTCTCTGTTCTTATGCTCCTCTCTAGCAACTTTTCGAAAAGCTCACACACTCTGCCAAGTGTAACATATTCACTCAACGAACTGAATCAACTTTCAGTAAAACATAACAGTTTTCGCTAAATACCAACTGATGCTGCAAGTATTATATACGTACTTAGTCCTGTCGCAGTTGTCGTGTTTTCGCAAATTTGCACTAAAACTTTTGAGTATCATACAAAATTCAATATAAAATGCACCTCTCCGAGACATTACTTCGTTTTAGTGACTCTTCAATTATTTCGTAGCCATGAACCACTGACGATGAGTTTATAAATGTTTAGACTTCCAACAACTCCAAATCGTCCAACCGAATCATTCTGAGAGCTGTACTTTATTGCATCCAGGATCTCGTATTTAGACACTCAGACGGACTCGAAGCCCTTTTTATAGCTCAAACCTGTCCAAACACTACAAACGACAACTGACGTTTATTTTGCATCTTCATCCTCGAGTAATTTTAGATTACATACAAGTTTCGAGAAGGTACACATTACATAACGATACATATATTCTTGTGATGATGCTGTGGAATATTGGTTACCTTATCTTTTTTATATAACAGAAAAAACGGCAATAATATAAAGCATATGCCCCCGCACGTGCTTTAACATGATTAGTAAGCATTTCTATTTGTGGAAAAGAGAGAGAGAGAGTTAGAATTATCATCATCCAAGTAATAAATAGCCGACTGTTAGCGTTCCCTATTGATAAAGCCATCTTTTCTTTCCTCCGAATTACAATGGCTGACTGTCAGTGTGGGCAATAACGTTGCTGAAAGGCTAAACAATATATAAATGCATCGTCTTGATCTATATCATTGTAAGTTCGGAAAATATTAAGAGTCATCATTTTATTTGTTATATACGGCATTCTCTCTCCCTCTCTCCTATTTCGCTCCCTTAATCCCAGAACATTTTTTTCTGCCTTCTTTACACTTTTGTTCACTTCTCGTTTACTTTCCCCTGTAGCTGTAGGCAGGAACTCGTACATAAAATAACTGCTCCTGTTTTTTTCGCTCTCTCTCTCTCTTTTCGGTGTGCGAGTCACAAGAGAAAATTGTACAATACTTATGTTCTCTCTGAGAGGCCACACATGCTCATCTAACGACACACACACACATTTTGCTGTCGTCCGGAACTATACAACCTATACCCATTCGACCCTTTTGTAGACGTAGAAAAACACATTCACTAAACTTCATGAAGTCAGTGTCCTACGCCATACACATATATATTCCATCTTGTCGGTTGGTCTTTGTGTCGCCGATAAAGTCACAAAACTCGATATCACTTTTTTTTCTCGCCCTTTTCTTCTAACACCATCCATGCCGCATTTTTGTCTCGTCCTGTGTTTTTTTTACTTCTTCTGCACACAACATCGGGAAAATGGGGGAAAGGATGGGCTAATTTAATTTAAGTTTTATTTCTATCTAGCAGAGACACTTAGAAGAGAGAACAAACTACAAATCTATCCAATTCAAACCACCGTTAAAGTTTATATAACGTACACACATAGATCGATGGTAGAAGCAAGAAGAGAGAGAGAAAAAAAGTGCTCACTTGCACACACTGCCACTAGTTAGTTTTAGTTGAGACAGTATTCTTTTGCTACCTAAAGTAGTAAACGAAAAATATTAGCCGTCCTCCTCGGTCAAAGCTGACTTACACAAACACACACGTGGGCATTCAAGAACACGTAAACGAAAGGAGTGCACGTACCAAGTCTATGTGCGCACTTGTCTTGTACACTTTCTCCATGTTTTCCTTTAATATTGTAAATCGTTACAACTGTCCCAAAACATTGGGGTTGTAGTAGACTCACGGCGACAATGAGAATGAACTTATTTGCGAGACCAATTTCCAGAAATATCGTCCACCAAACTCGAAAGGAAATCTGAAACCAAGGAATCTAGCAAGTTTTTCCATGTGCACAAGACTACATCCTCATAATTCAGCAATGGGTACAATGCAATCCACAAGCTTTGCTACATTTTGCGAAGGTGTGAGGTTTGTTTGGATTCAGTAGCAATAAAAACTCAAGCTCAAACATAAGATACTTTGGGAACTTTTTTTGTGGAAAACGTACACCCTCAACGACAACGACGTGTCATGTATTCATAGAGAAATATTTCGTGAAAGTTGAAAGCGACACAATTCTTCTGCTGACGTACCTTCGCAATTATATAAACGTAAAAAATTTGCTTCTAATTTCATATCTTATAATCCAGTATACACATATTGATATAGTCTCAGAGGGAAAAGGATATAAAAAAAGAGCAAATGAAATGACCTAAAGAACCGGTATTACTCTCGTGACTCCATAACGACTTGACATGATTTCATTCAATGTAGGTGAAAGAAAATACATCTGTTCTTCCCTTTATAGGGAAGACGACTATCGCAATTTCTCCAGCTCACCTCTAAATTCCCGTTATGGAACTAATAACTCTGAAATCCTCGCTAGCAAACCGCTCCGCATTGTCGTTGAAGATCATTTAGCTGTCAGCGAAATAATAGACGGTTTTATAGTCACTACCTCGGATTAAAGAGTTTTTCCACCTTGGCGTCTTACTAGTTACACGACTAAAAGCCATACTCATACTCTCCATTTCCCGACAATAATACAGAACATTTGTTGAGGGGAACAAAAAAACAATCCGTGGATTACTTCTCTTATGTAAAAACCTTCATTCCTTTCCACCAAGTTGGACAAACGAGTGCGCACTTATTACATATTATTTTATATTCTCTGAATGACGTGAGATTTTATGTGAAGTATTAAATTGGAAGAAATTCCCATTAAACAGGTAAAAGCACACCTCTTTCTATGCATAAGGATGGGATACGGTGAATTAAAAGGATGCCCTCCACCCTCACCTTTCCTCTTTTGTTCAACTTCTTCCCCACGGTTTCCCACTGGTTTTTGTGGTTTAATGAGTGGTGAAGTCTTTTTGGATTTGATAAAGAAATGGGTGTTCGGTGTTCTAAACGCTTGAGGGAGATCAAATCTTTCACTGACGATGAGCGCACAACGTGCATATGGTGTGGTTTCCTCTTATTTTTTCCTACGTTACTTCTTCTTTTTTAAACGCAATTCGCGTTCTCCAGTTCCCACACGTTGCTTCGAATGGAAAAGTGATAGAGGTATGGTGGGAAGAGAAGTTAAAAGATTCTATTCCACTTTACCTCATTTCTTGTCTGGTGCCTCAAGACTTCGCAGTGCTCCACGATTACAAAGGAGACACAACAATGTGCACATTAAGGTGTAGTGGTGGTGGTGGTGTCGAGAAGGAGGCACACGAAAGAGCTCCAAGAATGGGCGAAAGTGGATATAAGAAAAGAGAAATGTCGGAGAAGGCAACAAGGCAGTTGAGTCAGTCAGAGAAATGGTATGAAGCTTCTGGATAATAGACCGTACGTTATTGTTGATGCTCCCCGTGAGAGAGTCACAATGTTATAGCTCCATTATTTTTCTGTTTCTTTAAGCCCGACTTCTTCCCCCCGCTCTTCCCCTTCTCATCTTCATTTTATATTTTTTGTTGTTTGTTTACACACGTTATGATTATACGTACGTTGTTGGCTTGCATGTATTATTACCACATTTGATCTTCTATATATGGGGAAGGAGAGAGTGTCTAAAAAAAACTTTTGCGAGTTTATTTTTTTTGTGTGCAAAAAAAAGTTACAGGTCGTTTTGTTCGATACAATATATAGTCGCTTCTACCTACCTCTATTCTACTTAATCTTCACCTCCTCCATAGAGTTGTATCGCGAAAAAAAAAACATCAAGAGACGATATACGAAGGCAATCGCAACTCCTAAAAAGATGTCTTCTCTGGGAGCGATTGTTGTAATGGTGAAGGATCTCCACTTCGTGTAAGTAACTTCTGCCTGGAGAAACACTTGCAGTTTTTTTCTCTTCTTCTCTCTTCCTGAGCTCGTTCTCTCAGGGATAAAATTAAAGACATAACGGGCTCTAGAAGGAAGGCGAAACTGCCATAATATATCTTTGCACGTAACAACGTGAGAGAAAGGCCGCATTTGAGAGAGAGATACTCGGTAAAAGTCACACCGTCAATTGATAGTACGCTTGCATAATATTACACTAGTCTCTCGTCCTCGTCGGCACATATGCAAGATGTACGTACGTAGTGTGGAGTTCCACCAAATTGGCATTGCAGGAGTAGGAGAAGAAGAAGAAGGAAAGGGGTTTGTTGCCCGCGGTGTGGTGATGATATGAATTCCTCGTATCCAGCGGTAATATATAATGCCCTAAATGTTCTGTTGAGAGTTTTTAGATGAATGAGGCAATGAAAGTTGCTTTTTTACATGAATATAAATATGTATCATAAATATGCACAGTTGTGAGGCGGGTATATAAGTCAATTGTTCATAAGATGTAAAGCCTCCTCTCGTGTCTGTGTGTGTGTGTGAGTGAGGAGTAAAGGTTTTTTAGGTGTGGTGATATGCTTGTGCGATGAGATGTGCTTCAAATGCTAACAATGCGTCTTCCTTTTGTGTTTACAGTTGTCGTAGAGGGGGAAAGGGAAGCAATGAGAAAGTTGGGAGGAAACGGCATGAGACTCAAACTAGATTTCTTGTCCTCTTTTCCATCTTGAAAGGTTTACACACATACATCGCTTTACGGTAACTTAAAGAATTATTCTCATGTTTTCGCCATTTTCTCTCTCGAATGAACTTTATGGAGAAAATCCTCGAGAGATTATAGACAGCAATTTTTCATGGAGTTCTTCTTCTCCTCGTGTCTGTCTCGTGATGTATCTTTTCTGTTGTTCACAAGACGGATATAGTTTCCATCGTTTTTCCACAGAATTCTCCTCTCCTTTCTCCTCAGTGTCGTCATATTTACCCATTTAAATGGATTTTGGGGGGCGCACACACACTGTGACTCGTATTACATATAAGTATGCCCAGACGGTTCCATCAAATATGTGTTTGAAGAAAAGTTGGGATTCTTATGTTATTCCGATTCTTATTTCCAATGTTTTCACTCCTCCTCTTCACATCTTTCTTTTGTCTGTTTAATAGTTGTGTACCCTTTTTTCCCTGTCGTTTTTATCGTATATTTTCTTACTCTTCGCGAAACGGGAAGGGAGAAGGCTGGTGTTTTAAAGAAGAACAAGTGAGGAAGCAGCTTTAGGACTGTTTAAACGCTTAAATTGTCGTTAGGTCATGCGGGAAGATGAGAATAATATATTTAGTGAGCACCACTCACACACACACACGCATTCTCCCCTGCTGGAGATAAAGTGTGGGTCTACACTGAGATCTTGGCCATTTGACATGTTGGCCTGTTTACACTGCCATTTCTCAGCGTAAGAGGCTTTTCTCCTTTGGATGTGAGGCTCTCCTTTTAAAAAAGCCATGTATGCTCGAGGAGGTATGTATTTATTTCAAGTTTAATGTTCAGCTGTCTAACTGTGGAATGTCGTGTTAACGGTTGTGTTCTGAGAGGGAGAGAAATTGAATAAAATAAAATTGTCTATTTCTTGCGCTCCCTTCTTTTCTCTCTGATTTTCCTTCCGGTGAGATTTTGTGAGCTATCGACAAACACAAAGAGCAATATACTCAAACATTATTTTAAAAATGGGAGAGACAAGGTTTTTAAACGAGGTGGGGCCACCGTATGCAAACTCCTTCACTTTTCTATTATTTTTTCTGCTATTTCGAGTACGCTCATCTTGAATGAGTAACGTTGAAAGGAGGGGATCCTCCTCCCGATATACGAAAAACTGATCAAAGTGCGTTTTTTTGATAATCTAAACAGCTCCAAGCACATCCAGTTTTGGAATTAATCTTTAAGCTTAAGCCCCCCGACATAGTTGGTGCGTTGGAATTTTTTTCTTTCTCTCTTTCTTTCGGAGAGAAGAATTGTCTTTAATCTTCAGTCTTAAGCTTGCATTGCCATTTTTCTTGGGAATCGTTTTCCACAGCGTGCTGAGCAGGGATTATGATCGCCGTGATCCGTACACACAGTATTAACTTTCTATATCATCCACCCACTTCGTCTCGCATCAAGTATTTTCCCCATTCCTTCCGATTTTCCTGGTTCACTTTCTCCGCTTTAATAGAATTGATAGTATTTTGATCTAGTGCACATAAGACCTTCTTCTCCCCAGTCTCAGGGAAATCTTACAATCTTAGCATTATAAAATTGCATTTCGGAACACCATTACAGAGTAAAATGCACACACACACACACACTCGCATATTTCAATTTGTGGTGTACATGTATTTTTTCATTTTTATTTTCATCCTGCCTCTCCTCCGTAGCACACAATGCCTGTCTTCTTTCCTCCTTGGAGGAAAAAAAGGAGTGAGGGTAGAGGACTATATACGGTAGAGATGTAATATGTTGATTGATGTAAGGAAATTCCCTTTGGTGACGTTTCCATTCCATTCATTGTGCTAAACACTTGGGGATATCCACAATAATAAGAAGCCTCATAGTTTCACTCTGCGGTGGTATGGTACTGTGTGCGTGTGTGTGTGTGTGTGTGTGGAGGCACAAGATGAGGATTGTGGATTCCTCTTCACTCTCATTTTCAAAGAAGTTGATGGGCTTGGAATTTCATTTTGGATATTCTATTTCAAGCTTCAATGATCATGTTTTCTTTTGTCCTGCCTCGGAGCTATAGTGAAAGGAAAGTGAAGAGCGAAAAAAAGAGAGGATGAGGTGGAAGTAGGAAGAAGATAGGAGAAGAGAGAGAGAGTTATGCGATATGGCTCCTTATATACTACCTCACTGATATAGAAATTCAACAAGCCATATCACCACCATCATCCTCATCATCATCATCATCATCCTGACTTTTCTTCTCCTTGCTTTTGTTTTGCATGACTTCATCCACTTGGTGCATCGGTTTTTTTTTGTTGAAAAATAGGAAAGAAGTTCACGTGCCTCTCTGCTTTTTCCTATTATCTTCCCTTTTATGCCAGAGTCATATTGTGTATTTTTATTGTATGAGAGACTGACTAAACGGATCCTCGGGATTTACATTCTCCTTGAGCGTGTTTGTCTGCTGGTGCATAGTCTCCTTTTCTATATTACCTTCTACACAATTCTTCCTACCAACTTTCCTCGAGCACGCACTCAACAAAAGTTTTTTTTTGCTCCTTCTTCCTTTTTTCTGCTCTCTTGCTCTAACAAGTAACGACATTCAACTTTTAAATACAAGGGATACATGAGAAAATATAGGATATGTATATATGTATACCAAAAAAAAGATGAGTTACTCATTGTGATCACCTGATCCGTAACCCAATCAAAAAAGTTCAAGAATCCGGAGTGTATCGTTTATAACAGTAATTATTATTTTCATTGTACTTTCCAATTATGTGTATTAGAGTTGGCGAGGAATGTCAACATGTGGTGCAACAAGACAACAATTAAATTTGTGATAGATTCTATGAGACACAGATGATGGAAAGTGGAGTACCAAATAAATTTCCACCTAAACGTGGACAATTTGGTTTAGCACAATTTTCATATTTGTGTGCCACGACTTATTTTGAAACTTGTCACGTGAATTTGTTGCCAACTTGACACAGCAATCGACAAAACGAGAGAGAGAACGAGAGAAGCCGTCTTGGTGAGACATTTATAGGAAAAGGAGAGAAATTGGAATGCAAAGCAGATCCAGTCAGTATGTTCATTTCAGAATTGGATGTTGGTTTGGTGAGAAGTTGTCATACTTCGGGTTTGTTACTCTCTCCACAACGGAGAGAGAGAGAGAGAATGCATAGATGCACAGTTTTCCAAATGGTATGTTTTCTCCGTTGTTGTCTGAGAATATTAATAACAAGTGACATTGCATTTTGTCTGGTATGGTATACATCAAATCTAAAGAGTAAGACTAGCGGAGGGAGGACTGAGGACAACGTGAAGATGAGACAGACATACGCCTTCCACCAGCTGCTTTCATTCTATCACGAAGACGATGCACGTGTGTGCCGTCTGCACACATTCGTGTGTATGTCACACCGTCTCCTATTTTTTGGATAGTTTCTGTCAACTGACAACAAAATATATAAGAGAGAGAGAGAGAGCAGATGCTCGACATATGTGCTGAGGGATGCATAAGCTA
>JAQFZW010002122.1:0-19663 GCA_034687055.1 Heteromurus nitidus
GGCGCAGGCAGGCCGTAAATTTTTGGCAGGCACAGGCGCAGGCGGGCCGTAGATTTTTTCCAAAGTCCACACTCTAGGAAGGAGTGAGGTTTTTCATAGAAACAAACGATACTGAAACTGTCTATGCAGTGATACTCCGCGTCTCAAATTTCTAGAGGCAATAAAAGCGACACATTCCCTAAAAACTGAAGGCCAAACACATTTTTTAGAGGAAAACACACCATTACTCCTTTACGATCAGCGTGGAAATAAATGGTTCACAGTGAAAATAGATGGATTTGAGCAGATGCACTGGTATTTTAAAAAACCTAGGCGATAATAAGTTCAAAATCATCGTTCGACGGGTTGCTGTTCCACCATCTGCTTTGTTGTGATATACGACTTGTTATAGCAGGAACATAACAACCGCTTAAATTCATCGTTTAGTGTAGCTATAGTCTCCACATTGGTTTTGTCAGATTCAAATGTTCCTTACCGAACATGCTTTTCTGTCAAGTACGATGATCATAATAGAATTATAATTTAAGCTAGTCATATTCAACCGGATCCTGCTCAAAACAATTTGTCGAATCCTTCTTGTTTATTCAATACGTTTGGCAGGTAATTTTCATTTCCTCTCGCCTACTCATGTACAATACAGGAAACATTATTTCTGGTTTTGGTACAAGTCAGAATTTCAAAGCAAAATAAGGCAATTTTCAGGGTTACTCGTCGTGGCCGTATAGGTTATGAGAAGTCCTCCTATGAATTCATTCAGGCTATTTTTAACTTTTGAGAAGCTAATTTCCTGTTCCTCATTATATTTACCGGATAAAACCAATACTATATTCATTTTAAAAAACTTTTCAAACTAAACTTAATGCAAATTTTGATGCAATGACTGTACGGTTCATGAACATTTGTGTGCACCCTGAGTGCTAGGGAAGGGAGGTGGAAAAATTTCGGTGTGTATATAAATTAGGGTCGACATACAAGAAATAAATATATATCTACACACTTCGGCAATCCTCCAAGAAAATATGAGACAAGGTAGGGAACGTTCACCAATTAGGTGTCACTATCCTACTACTTCATTCATGGGGTCACACGACTCAATCGTCTATTTTGAAAACGGGAGACTCCAACGAAAACAAAGTATTTCTTTTTAAGTTCGTTTCACATTTCACAATTCATTGTTGGTGAATGGTGCAATTGAGAAGAGAGCGCAGACAAGGGTTTCTCCCCTGCTCCTCGTTTCAGCAAATACATGGTACATGACACTTCTGATTTACTACTTACGCTAAAAGCCGATGAGCCAAAACAAGCCGCCGCCGACGCAAACCATTGATGTGGTGCAACATTATTATGACACGGTTTTGGAATAAGGAGCAAAAAGGGATGGCTCCTTCATACTTCAATGAAACCGTTTTTTACTTGTACAATGTGGGCATCTGCTACGTGGACATTGTCCCAAGTATTGGTCTAGTTTTACTCATTTAAGACTAATTGTTGAATAATATGACCTGCCCCAGCTCATATATCAAGGTTTCTTTTGACTGGAAATGCAGAACTTTGTAGTGCACTTTGAATCTAATAAGCGATGCGCTATGAACGTACTCCCTAAATATTTCATATATAATACTGACATTATTAAGAAGGGCACTGGTCCATATTTTTGGGGGTTAAAAATTGTGGTTTAGTCAAAATAATGACATTTTGTCCAACCTTCGAGTCATGTCCATCCACATCGGGGATGGTTAGCTCAAGTCGAGCACAACGGCGTGTCGGCTTGCTTGTACCTAATTGCCTTGAATTATGTGACATTTGATCATTTAAAACGTGGCATATGGAATTCGGGCTTGGTTTTCAGCTCACACCCAACAGGGACTCGGTCGAAATTAATTTCATCCTGCAACTGCAACCCTTTGACGTACATTCGTAACAACGATGTTATCGAGGTAAAAACTTGTCATAGATTATAGACTAATTTACCATGATAGAATCAATACCGAAACGGATCGTATCTACGTCTTGGAGTTAGCATAATACATACCATTTTTTAAATTACGTATTCAATTTGAATGAATGTCTTTGCAGATAACAATAATATTTGAGGAAAACGGATATCTCGGATGATGACGTAATACAATTCATGTCAGGAAATACAGAGGGTCTCAGTTACAATACGTAACAATAGACAACCTCGCCATTTTCACTGAATTTGACAAAAGCTTGGGATTTCAAAATGGGATGCTGGAATGCAGTATATAACTGTTATATCCCGTTCTATGTAAAATTAAGCATCAGTCCTTCGTATTTGTAGTCGAGACAAATTACGATGAGTGAGTAAGGATTTTTTTATAGAAACAATGAAATCTGAGCCAACAAAAAATTGGACCACATAGGGATCAGCAATGGGTTAATCCCCTACAAGGAAAGAAAACGAGCCAGGAAGAAAAAGGCAGTCAAAGTATATCTTCCTATCTCTACACAAATTGTCTATTCTCCGTTTGCGCATTCATTCAACAACAAAAAAGAATACGAGCATATGTGCTTTTTCCGAACTTATTACCCTTCCTAAAAAACCGAAGGCAGCTGAACCCTTGTGAGTTCAATTATATCAGAATAGCGCATCCCCAAGTAAATCACTGAATGTATATATCATATTTTGGAAGCAATTTCGAACTTTTTTTAGAAACAAGTACACATATGTACGCCAGCCTCATAACACCACCACAACAAAAAAACAGGGGATGAGCTCTGAACCACTTTAGTGGCACAACCACAACGAATTGTTCACGGAAGTTTTTGTGGATCTGCTTTATGGAATTCTGAGAACAGCCTACATGGAAGATGACGAAATCGGAAATCGTACCACTGACATCGTCTATGTCTATCAAGCTACTGGATTACATGCTCATTATTATGTGGATAAATAAATTCAAATATGCATTGCGCGTTTGACAGCTTTGTTTACCGTCGTCAGTGTAAATATAACACATTTCACCGTCATGGGGTTGTTATTACGAGGTAAGTTCAAGGGGTTGTTTTATGTAGGAAACAGAAGGGTTAAGCCGAGTGAGAATTTGACCAGCATTTATTTATAGATGAAAAGGTGAAGTTCAAGAAATCGTTATGAGATGAAAATATGTGCTTCAAGCTTCACCTTTTACATTTGTGGATCTCGCCTTGGTATCTTGAGTGTGTTACATGGAAACCACCAACCAGCCACATCAGATCATGCATGTTTTTCCAATCCAAAGCTTCCTCTCAGAAACTTAATCTCTGTGTGTCATGTTTTGTCACAACTTTTTCCGTTTCTTCATGATTTCGTTTCATGAACAGACTTTCTACATTCAACACTGCTCCTCTTAAAAAATGCATGTTCAAGCGGTGTAAAAAACAGCATACGGGAAAACGAAACATGATATTTCTTCACAAATTACGAGTGTTGAAATAAAAGTTCATTGGAACGTCTGGTATTGTAGCTGCATAATGTGCATATGTTCATTGTAAAATCACACGTCTCCATTTCAATGGCTTTCCAAAGCGTTGTTGTTGGTGTATTAGATGTTGTTTCTCAAAATTTGCATTGCTTGCCGAGGCGATGTCGAAAGATGATTTAGGTAGACGAGATATCGAACAGTTGTGTTGTAACGTTGGTATGAGCTATATCTATGCCCAATTGTACATTTTATTGAATACGAGAGAGCCGAGTTGCAATGATCCGTTCCTGTGTCTACTCCACGAAAGAGTTTCAGAACTAGCATCGTATCCATTTTAAAAGAAGAATTAAAAAATTTAAAAGTCAAAACAGAAAGAATATGCTAGCTTGATATTATTTTTTTGCCGGTAAATTAGACATTCATAGTCAGTCCTCAATGGAAACTATCAAGGTGGCATCAGTGATCAAGCGATGACAAGTTTTTCAATGATGTTCACTCAATAGACAAAACTGCAGAGCAGAGCTAAAAAAGAGTGCAACCGCACCGTTTGTTTTGATACAACCTTGTATGCCTCGTGCTCCTTCCAGCACATTGACCTTTTTTCCCTGACTGTGGAGAATTTTCTTTGGTGAATACATAATCAATGCTATCATATTTTCCCGATTCCAACGATCTTGTTCTCGCAATCCATCCAGTTTCTAGGAGCTTCTTATGTCGTATTTTTTCTTAAATATTAAATATCTGCAGATTTAAATTGCCAATTACATTAATATTTTGGATTCATTCAAAATGCCAACAACTACAGAGACTTGAGTGAATAATAATAATGAACAATGACACTTTGAGATGTTTACGAACGAAATATCAACGTATTTTTGTTTTATGGAAATTTGTTCGCTTTCAAATTCCAAGGTGAGGATGATGAAAAGAGTAACATGATGCCAGAGAGCCAAATCAAGGAAGTCACACGTAAGAAGTTTTCTTCTTTACATTTTGGCGTCTTTCTTGGTTGACTATATTATAAGAAGAATCCCGAAGGTTTTGTTTCGCCAACCATTTGTTGACACCTTTTTTATATATACCGTGTGCGTGCGCATACCATAAAATAGCGTAAAATAGGAGCATGCTTTTAAAAGCTGAGGATGCATCCACGTATCAATTTATTTCAGTTTATCTGGCTGCGGCCTTGGCCAAATTTTTCTTGACTTTATTTCAGAGTATCCGTTCCTTTCTCGATTCGATCTTCTGTTCACCGTCAATTCCGCTTTAGTTTAGCAAACTGAAACGGAAAAGTTGAGAATTTTGTTACAACTTAATGTATTTGAAGTCATGTACCTTCTGCGAATGAAATGTCCTATTGCCATACTCAATTCACCCAGCAGTCTTACGTAAGCCGAGAATATTTGGATTACATTCACAGTATCAACCAACCATCATGTGTATCGTTCACAATTTGTAATCAATTCATGTATATAATCATGTGTCACGGAGGAAAACAGCAAATGTAATAAAATAATAAATTGAAACGTGCAAGGTCGCTCATCGTCAGAGCAAGAAACAATTCTTGGTAAAAGAGTTGGACGAAAACAATTAAGGGCAACAACTTGGAGAAAGGAATGGCGAAGTAGTCAAGACTCATTGTTAGATCATAAAAATGCAAATTTGTAGTTTATAGAGCCAAGTTGACACGAAAAATTTGGATATATTTCCATTCCGACGCTAAAAGAGAAGTCTATTTGGCTCGAAAAATGCTGATTTCTGTCAGGAAATAAATACGTTTTCTTTCAACTAATAAACTATACATGCTCGCCAAGTTTCGGTAATAGTTTAGCACGTATACGATTTCCTGGTGTCATCAAGAACAGATGTTTGATTAAAAATTGCCTACGTTAAACAAGATTATGGGAATTTTATTTGGCACGCTGCAACCGACAGAAGCACATGAATTTATATATGTATATTTTGTTGAGATTCAAATTAGTATCCGAACAGTTACGCATACCAGCACGACGATCAGTTTTCACGGGGGAGCCAAAAGAGCTTTCGGATTATGGAAAGAGGGAACACACATCTTTTCCCAACAACGCCACAACGCCAACATCATTCTTCTTGTCGAGGCTGCCCATTAGAGTTGTTGTCGTTGTCAAACCATTTTCTTACTCCCGACATGAAACCAGGGTAATGGTAATGCAATACGGCACGACACATCGTCTCCCGTCCCGCTAACTTAGTTCCGTTGTTGTGGTAAACAGTTCTCGTGAAAATGATAGATACTTTTTAAGTTCAGACGCTATGTATTCAGAAAAAAATTGTACATGGAAAACACTTTTAGAGTGTGTTCCTTGTTTGTCTCGGGAACTCGCCGATAAACAAGTGAATGATTAAAAAAAATTCTGCAGAAGTTATAGGGAACTGCATATGACTACATGACCCACAATAGAACGTGTCGTCTATCACTACCTTACTTTTCCATGTCATCATGCGTACCCTATTTACTTGCATTACTTTTTGCAAAAGTGTTGCAAGGGTCGATGATGCTGGTTTAACTCGAGGAAAATGAGACCATTCTGAGACGCAAGAAATAGTTTATGACTGCCAAGAATCGCATGAGAAAAAGTCAGGAAGTATTTCGAAGCGTGTAATTGAAAGGATGCTAGATTCGATCAGCGCACACTAGCAAACTGCGACGAGGAAGCAAGAATAGTGACACGAGAGAGAGAGAGAGGAAAAGACACAACACTTGAAGAATTGGAGATTCCACATGTACAATTATAAAAATAGTTTCGTCTAAAAGATAACACTCGTTTTTCCTCAAGCCTTCTTCGTTGCCCAAAAGCGGGGAGGAGAGCGGGATTTGTTTTACGCAAGTGGTGGTGGTGTATGGTGTCATTCCCGTTACAACGATATTAGTTGCATGTAGCACCATTTGTTTTTGTCACTCTTTGCTAACATAACATGATGCATGTTGTCATGGTTATAATGATTACATTCGGAGAATTGGAGCAAAAGAGAGGGAACGGATATAGGGCAACGAATCCGTTTATGTTCTGAATTTTTTGTTTGGTGAACTAAATTTAGAATCATACGCATAAAATAGCATCTCATCAACAGTTCAAAGACTAAGATACTCATCGGCAGTATAATTCTTGAAGAAATGTGCCAAAAGGACGGACAGAATAACAAAACATAATATGCAAGAAATTTTAAACTCCGATGTATTTCACAACAACAATTTCCACAAAAATAATTGTCCGTTGTGAAGATATAAATAGCAAAAAAAGTGTTTTGAGTGCTTAAATATAAAAGGTCAAAAATTCTCTGAAGAGGACTAAAATTACTTGTGTCCTAAAAAAACCAGCTTACGCTTCATTAATGTTTTCTTTGGTGGTTTAATGGAATCCCTTTCACAAGTTGGCTAGCGTGACGCAAATCTTTCACTTTTTGCATCATTCGCCGTTTACGTAATGTTAGAACTGGAGCCCGGCAGCAGACTATCGCTTAGTGTTCGGACAACATTTGAACATTTATTAATGTCGTACAAGTGTCAGAATTTTAGTTTTGCTGTTCCCATTATCATTTTTTGCCTTGGTTTAATAAACGACGGTTGCGGCTCTCTTTTAAGCCGCATCAAAATTTAATGGAGGATACATGGTCAACAGTAGAAGACAGGAAAACCATTAAAAGTGTTGTTAGAATTCGCGACTTCATATTAAAGCTTTTGTTGCTCGATATTTCTCAATCCCAAAATTCTGCGGAATACAGGGAAGAGTATCGCTGTTCGCACAACAATTTTAACTTATTTACGTCCTTATCTTCGATTTCAGTCTCAATCATTTCCGGTGAAGTGAGTTGAGCATTTTATATCTTAAAAGTAAGATCTCCAGCTTGTCGGACACAAACACTTCATTTTGTATTCACTTTTCATGTTGGCTTCCTTTCCAAAGTTCATGATGGCACGTTTGCTCAAGCGAAACGTAAATTTGTCTCTTCATTATTCTCTTGCCAATGAAATGCGTCAAGCAACTTTCACTCAAAAAGATTTTCCGGACAGCATAAAAACTGAAAATAGTACGTAAATAATGTGAAACTCAAGCTGAAATTTCCTTGGTTTATTCATGAGGTCAACATTAAAGCCTCTGAATGTGAGGATTTATTTTCTGTAATTGTCCTCTTAATTGAAAGTATTGAAAAGCTGAAAACCAGCCAAGAAAAAAGTATGCCATTAGAACACCACAGAAATGTTTAAATCCTTGCATAAACAAATGTTTAGAACTTGGAATGTTATTTCAGCCTCTTCTCACAGCTTTCAAACAGGGATCTACACTGTAGACAAAACGGAACTCTGTAAGAGTGAGTGACCTTAAACTTGACATTCACGATTTGTGATTGCAGATATGCTGCTTCTGCTTTGCGCTAAAAATTACTAGGAAGTTCCTCGGTAATTAGCACAAGTATCCCAAGAACTGTCGTTCCACTGAAGATGAAAAACGTTTCGTGAAAAGATAAAGGCGGAAAATGATCGTGTGCCAAATTATCGTTCATCATGACGTACGTTCAAATATATCATAGACCTTTTAGGATACCTATTGCTTCCTCTGTGGACCAAGTACTCAAACGAGTCTCTGTTGTAGCCAGTTTATAAAAATATGTTCAAAATTCTTCGAATCACGACGAACATTTCAACGCCGAATCTGTTGTATCTCACACTTTTTTATAAATTATATTTAAGTTCACTGTATACTAATGCCCGTGCCGGTATCCCAAATGAACTGGAAGGCTAATGCACTGACCGAAGTTGAGGTGAATGGTCAAATCATTATGCACATTGTCGCCGATGAAACTCCCACTATGACTCCTCTGCTGACAAATGATTATCAATGGCCTCTTCAAATAACATTCTAATATATCGCGTTGATCACAAAAAAATGAAGCAAAAAACCTCACTCGCAGAAAGATGTCTTAAAATCGTTAGGACCAAAAATCTGCGATTTACATGAAACATGCTTGACTACTTGCCTACATGCATTTGTAAGTATTTAAATGTTTGAAAATCTTCAATATGAAAACTTATAAATATATAAATTTGAATATATTAAATTCATCATGATTTTCATCTTTTAATTGTGCAATCTGGTAGTTTAACGCATGCGAGGGGATGTGTTTGTGAGTTTCATTCGAGCTTCTGTGACTATGAATAACAAATTATTTTCCAAGGAACAAATCAGATATCTCCGTGTGGAAGTTTGTTTGTTAGTTCGCTTGTGCCAAACTTGTGCTCACTTCCTTCCTTTTTGTTGAGTGCCCCTGGTGTACATCATATCCCCCATATGACGTTGATGCTACTCAAACCAGGTTTCGAGGAAGTGAGCAAGCTGCAATTTGCCAGAAACCTATTATTATGCTGTTCTTTTCAGTCCAAAATGTGCGCTCTACAGCATTGATGTTGTTTCCTCCAAGTGAAAAATGGCTTTACGAGTATACAAACGCGTGAATAAATATCGAGAAAAGAATATAAACTTCAAAGCTTAAGCAAACATGTTTATGTATCGTCAAAGAAAACGAACATCCCTCAATTTTGGCATATTGGTGATAATCACAACGACGGAGTATTCGTATATGTATATGTGGAGTGAATGGGGGAATGACGAAGAATGTGAAACGGGCTTGCAAGTCAATTCTTTGCAGTCTATAATGACCTTCCAATGTCTAAAGAAATCATGTGTGATGTACGGCGGTTTAAGGTCATTAGCATGTCCTTGGAATGTCTGATTCACCCTTTGCTTTCAGAGATTTCAGAGATTTTCTCGCGTACATCACATCAGATTATTTCGTGAGAATCAGATATGCTCGTCCATCGATTCGACTTCATTTTCGAAATTTTGTCCACTCCGTTAAAGACAGTGTGGCTTGGAGGTTGAGGCAATTCATACCAAATGGTAACCAGGTTTCAAAACGAGGAAAATAATTTTCAATCATGTGTTTTAACTTTAATCTGTAATGTTCTAGCTTCTGCCTGAAATGAAACAATTCGTGAAGTGTAATCAAAAGAAAAGTTTTCCCTTTCAAGTCCACTCGAGTGGACTGAATCAGCTCATTTAATTTGGCGTTGAGATGGAAACTCGGTGTGGAGTAATGGGGCTACCCCCTCACAAAATGGGCATGTCTGCTCGGCCCACACTACCACAGCGGTTGCTTTTGCAAATTTATGAATAAAATGATATCTGACAGTTCATCGGCATTGCAAATTTAATGCTTGTGAGTTCGATGAGCATAATATTCGAGTTGCAGCAATGTTTCCTTGAAGTTGTTTTTAAAAGCAGCAGGCAGGAAAAGCATAAGAAAGGAAAGGTAGGAGTCTGTTTGCATTAGCATTCACTTAATAAAGTTTATAAATAGCACCAACCTTTCATGGATCCATTTTCAGTGGCGCCCGAAGTCATCCCGTTAACATCTGATTGGCCCATGTCACCGACACGATGCCCCTGTTGACCCATGTCATTCATACCTTGGCCCATTGGAGCAGCCAGTTTTTCTGTAGAGAATAAAATTGTATAAATGTTAGCATGATTAATATTGGATCCATATTCACAGTGTCCATCTTAGACGAATGTGCATCAATGATCACTCCATATTTAGCTGTACTTTCCATTGTTTTATTTTATACGTGTACAAAATATACATATTAAATGGTCTTGTGGGGGTGATGTGTGACAATCCTAGAAAGAAACTATAATCAATCTCTTTCTCTCTATGTACTTTCTCACAAAATAATTTTAGTTCGTTTCCACATAGATAAAAGTGACCTTGAGTAGTTTCAACAGTGAGTGGGCGTTTCCAAGTATAAAAAGGGTCTTTTATAAATTTAATGAATACACGCTTCAAGTGGCATTTATGAAAACGTATGTTTAGTGTACTTGAAGCAAGTATTGTATTCACTGAAATTCAATTGATGAATTCGAAAACAATGTCTAACTACTCAGCGTAATTGCAGGGGTGCAATATAATTACACTTAAAGTACAAAATGTATTTTTCTGTTTCGTGCTTTCCCTGCCAAGGTCATTGTTAGACTGGTAGACGCGTGAAACCTGAACCGTAAGTATTTCAGCCTTCCATCCGTGTCACCCCATCGTAATAAATTGTGATTATTTACAACAGAATGCGAGCAACTCCTTCATATACGACGAATTCAATCCTCAACGCAGTTATTCGTATTTAAAATTACACAATAGAATCTGATTTCAGCATTAGTCCAGACTCAATAAATGCAATAAAGGTGAAATTTGTCCAAATCGAAGACACCTCTGCCTATAATTACAGAATTCTGCATTTATGAGGCATATACACTGGTCGTGTTTTGATAGCCACTTCAAGGTTCCCTTTTCCAGCCAATTGTAGTTGGCTAGGCGTTTCCAGGTTTCCGTTTTTTTTTGTTACAGGTATCGTCTTCACCAATCGTATTTTGGAACATTTTGCCACTCCTTTTATTCATGAACATGTTCAGCTGTCACTCTCATTCCCATTCTCATAAATGCATACTTGGAAAAGTAAGTCAGCTGAAGCCTTCAAGGTAAGCTTCAATCATGACGCAGATGCACGCTCAATACTTTCTCCTGTTCAGCCCTCAGCCCTACTCTATTCAAACTTTTTCAACTGAACCTAGTCCCGTAAACAGTTTTTCATGTAAAAACAAAAAGGCTGCATCCTTCTCCGACGTCTGCATTCTCTCCCTCCCTCTCTCTTTTTATCTTCCTCTCATTTTAATGTCCAATGCTTTCTCCGACCTTGATCATCTTGTCAGGTGAAAGTAATGCATAATACTTAAAGCAATCATATGGCCTCTTTATGCCATCAGCAGGGTCTGCTTTTATACAAAATAGTATTATTCCCCAGTTTTAACTGTAGGCATGTACTAACTGCAAACAAATTCAATCATACAACATGAAAGCAAAACCGTGTATGAATGTACATAGTTAACTGCTAGTGATGTGTAACTTATTGTTAATGCAAGGATGAGTTGGACAGTGGTAATCATTATCGAATCACTAACAGTATTCTTTGAAAACTTCTTCTTTTTTAAAATCAGCTTATACTTTCTCCTTCACTGTTTATGCCCTTCTAGTTCGAGATCTATGTGTGAGAAAGTTCACTAAAGGTAAAATTCTATTTTCACAAAGAGATACTACTACTTTAGTCGTTTATTTGATCACTTCATCTCAGAAAAAAATGTTGAAAGGACCATAGGGAAAGGCTCGAAGGTTGCATTTCGAGCGTGAAGTTGACTACCATGTCTGGTGGTGAAAGTAGATGAAGGTCACATCACTTTCACGCTTCAAAGCACTCGTATCATTCTACAAGGTTTCCCCCTTTTCTTTGATCTCTGATCGTGACAACAAATGTATACGAATCATTGTCTTGCTCCTTATGAACTTCCTTTCACGAAACACAAAGTTGCCTGTCCTTTATCAATATTTTTTCCCGGAACATGTTCAGAATGTATCAATAATGAACGAGTTGGGTTAGAGTAAGCGAACAAAATGAGCCGAGAAAGAAGAATGTTAACTTGAGATTTGTAAATATTTTAAACTTCCCAGACCGTGTTCTTCGCCTTCGTTATTTTCTTTCGCGGATTTTCAAATCTTTGACAAAACTCAACTTTTGAATAGGTGAAAACTTTCTGGAAAGAGAGATAAGTACTTAACTTTCTCAGGCTGAATGTAAAATCTGGATCTCATTAAAAATCTTAGTTTATATTTCTTTAAATTATATAATCAAACTATAATTACCTGAACTGTAAAGTTTCCATGAAAGTATTCATTGCCGTTAGATTTAGTTCTAACGTATTCACAAACGAGCAAATCAATACCAATTCATAGTCTTAAGATTCTTAATAAAACTAAAGTGGCTAACTTCTTTCACTGTCTTTCTTCTCTTCCCTTCTTCTAACAGTTATAAAATCCAAGCTGGAAACACAGGAGTACCATAAAACGTACTACATCGAGTTTTTAAAAAAAATTAGAAGGTGATTTGATCTATAAGTAATAACGTAACTATCTCATGTTCAAGGTAAAGTCATCACCTCATCACATTTCCAAGGTCGCTCATGTTGGTCTTGATGTAATAAAAAGTTTTCTTTTGTATTTCGGAACAAAAAGTCAAAGGATACGAACATCATAACACATTTCCTCGGAAAATGTGGCTACATTGATTGGAACCACCCAACTCATCCTAAATGTCCTCAAACAAACTTCGAAATTTGATACTCTCATTGAAAATATGAAATCTGAGAATGAAGTCAGATAACGACGGTGACCCAAAAAGGCTGCCCTGCTGACGACTCTGATGGCATATAAACACATTAAACTTGAATGTGGAAGAAGGTGAGCATGCATTATCACAGCAGAATTCTACTGGTAAACCGATATAACTTGGGAAGTGCCAGAGCAGCTAATAATGAAATATGAGATGATTGGCTTCACATGGATTATGACTAATAAAGGTCAAATGTATGGAGCGTGAATTATTCTTGGGTAGATACTGTGGATACTTTGAGGAGTACTTCAACCTTTACACAACCTCTACAAATTATATTGATCAAACATAAGACTTCTTTCATAAGTGTATCAACATTCTTCTCCCTCTCTCTCCCTCTCTTTCTTCATACAACGAAAACGTACTTTTGCGTTCACATCCGATGGATTCTATCTAGAGGGACGATGCGAGTTTTATTATTTCCCTTTGTGAAACTTCCCTCTGTTTTGACAAACTGTATAAATTACTCCATTGAAAGTGCTTTCTTAACAAAGAACTCCCGTGGTGGGAGTGAAAGTAAAGAAGTATGCTTTCTCTTCGGAGATAGCAAGAATAAAGCTCGCATGGTAAAGTACAAGTAGACTGTGAGACCCGACAAAAATACTTCCCTTGAAATGGAATTATATATGCTCAGTGACTTCTATAAAGGCGAAGAAATCATAATATAATAAAAAGCTACGATGCTTGAAAAACATGCTTGTTTCTACTTGAAATGATATCGCTTATGACCGGAAATTTCGTCCTTCCTTCATTTCAGAATCTTTCTAGCCAGTGGGAACATACTGACTTTCTCCAGCACACGTTAGTTGTCTTGGGGAAGGTCATGAGGAAAATTGCATTTGAATTAATGCATAAAAGACATTTCGCTCGGCGTCAGTATATTATCCTTCTCAATTATGCATGAACATAGGAAGCTGCTCTAGTTAGTATAAATAGACCAGTACCTTTGATCTTTCTACTTTGGCCGTGACCACACAGCTTAAAGACTTTCCATTAGCTCGAAATGTCCTTGGTGTCACTTCCAACCATCATCTTAAGTCTAATATTGCGAAGTCAAGTTTAGATATAAGTGTTTCTGAAAGTTTCTAAATGAGGTTTCCCTACATTTTACATGATTCTAAGCATTTGCTAAGAAATGAACGTATACTGGCTTGCAAGAGAAATTTCGGATTAAAATAATAAACAGAAATTGTCATTTCTCTACATAAGGCGCACGCACAGAAAGTAATGTGAAATTGACGAGGGATTTGGGCTAATTCCGCAAATATAAGTTAAAACAATTCATTTTTTTCGTTTCGGATGTCTAAATTAAATTAATTCCAGAAATTTACCAACATCGGATTATGGTATATTTATTAGAAACGGGAAAAATTTGCGAAGTTCAAATAAGTGTCATTTTTATGTTTTTAGATCAAAGGGAAGTTCCGGAACAGACATATCATGATGTGTGTAAATTGTACAACTTATAACTGGAATTTGTGAACAATATATGATTTGCAGGTGCATTTCATTGAATTAGATGTTTTTAGTAAAAAGACATGTCATACCAGCTAATAGGGGATTAGCAGCAGCGATATTCGGCTTTCCATTTCGAAGATTTCCATCCATGTTTCCATGAGCATCACACAGTTGACTTTGAAGTATGGATTGTTTCCTTTGTGAATGTTGCTGTGCCAGATTTGCTAGAGGAAGAATATTTCCTGCAGCTTCCTCCAAAGAAACAGTTTCCATGGGGCCGTGCAAATCAGGTAATTTCATCTTTCCTTCGAACTTCTTGCGCCTCCGATTATTATTATTCCCCATCCCATTTCGCTCAACATCAAGAGTGCCATGATGATGCTGCTGCTGCTGTTGTACATGACTCATGTTCCCTCCATAATTCATAAACTGCTGTTGTTGTTGCTGCTGCTGTTGCTGCTGCTGCTGCTGCAATGTTTGAGACTGTTGCTGACTATGCTGTTGTTGTTGTTGGTGCTGGACTTGTGGATTGGTCCCAAAATTCTGAGAGGTGGAAACTAGACCTTGTCCACTGCTCCCATTCCCGGCACCAGTGTTGTTCCCATTGTTAGTCTGCGTTGGATTATCATCTACGATTCCGTCCAGTATAGCATCTATCTCGAACGCCTGCCCAGTCAAGTGATCGAATAAATCTGTGTCGTCATCGTCCAGTGAGGACACCAGACCGTTAAGGTCCGCTTGAGACAACTGCGACAGGGGCAACTCGTTGATTTCCTGCTTAATTATCCTGTCCGTTGGATCACTGGAGTGAGATGACTGAGTGTTTGACTGCTGATTCCCAATCATTCTATTGTTACTGTTGGATGCACCAGAAGCGCCATTATTATTCTGACTGACGCCATTCGTGTGAAGTGAGGCTATCAGACTGTTGTACTCTCCACTGGATTGTTGCGAAGATGGGGATGTGCATGTTGTACTTGTCACTGATGATGATATCGAATGTGTTGTGGAAGTTGCTGTGCTGGACGACACTGTGTCCACAAACCCGTTCGACCCAGGGCCGGAGTAGTAGTGCTTCACAAGATTGGAACCTTTCTGATGGGATTGCTGGGGCTGTTGAGATTGCTGATGTTGTTGTTGCAGTTGTTGAAAGTGATGAGAACCCGGCTGCGATTGTTGTGGATGAGACATGAACGAGTTCAGGTTATTACTATTGACTGGGTTGTTATTGTTACTGTTCGCTGTTGTGGTGGAGCTTGTGTTGTTGCTGCTACTGCTACTATTGGTGGAACTAGAACATGAGCTGGCGACGTTGTTGTGATTAGGACTAGGTGTGTTACAACCTCCAGTTGAGCTGCTTGACACTAGACCTATTACGGGGCCGTTGGATGAAGGTCCATCCTATACAAAAAATACATTACAAATTAGTAACACAATTCTTGATAAACTTTACATTTATTTATTTATAGTGTATCTACTCAATCCAGCATTAATTACATGTCAGGCAGACTCCGTATTATCGAGGTTCAACTTTTTATAAATTCATTTCAAACATTGTAGTTCCATAAAAAACCTCCCGTAGCAAATAAAACAATACATCCGCGTAAATAGGGAATTCGGCATAACTTTGCATCTAGTCTTTGTTTCATATTCTTCGACAAGCAACTTTCAGGTACGCTGCTGCCATCTCCGAAGTTCAAAATCATCCACTTGACAAGTAGCTTCACTAGTGCCGGTGAGTACACCGTGTGGCTCAAGAGGGAACCACGTTGCTTCCCCATATCTACTCACAACACACGCTTGGCTTCGGAATGAACTGTGGCATACATGAAACCTGTGTGCTGTGAAGTGGTTAATTGTATGAAACTCGTCAAGCTTCACCTACTTCCAGCAACGAAGTCAAGTTTGACATTTTGCATCCGCTCAGATTCTCTACTTCCCCAACATTTCTCCTCTATCTAATTACTTTTTAGTCATCAGAGGAGAGCTTTCTACAACATATCTGCATTGACGGGAGAGCAACACACTTCCCTCTCAAAACTTTCATCGAAGTTTATATGAGGGATGACATATTTAATTAATACTGGATCACGTAACATGATTGTTTCACTTGAGTGACATGAGGAGCGAGGAGGAACTTACAAGACATCCAAGGTCGATAAGTTTTCCGTCATTGTCCGGACACCAAAGGAGATCATCTATGAAAGGCATTACAACATCATCAGTGTCCTGAAACCCCCGAGGGGTTCCGGAACAACTGAGAGACATCGGCCCAATTTTGATATCCACGTTGCCGACTTTCTCTGAGCAAAGAATTCTAGGAAAAAGTAAACTTCCTCCAGACCCGAACTCCCCTAAAAGGAAGGAGACGGGTTGTGCCTCCGTCTCGTCGACTCCTTGATTTCCTTGTCGACTATCCGACACTACAAACTGTTTTACGTTCAGGCCTCTTTCCTTTTAGTTTATTACGGTCCCTTTGACTGGTCATTTGTGATGATTTAAAGGGGACGTCCTTTTCCTGTCAAATAAACGACAAAACATGTTCACGTTAGTCATCTCATTTTCAAACCACTTTATTATCTCAACTTTTACGTATCATATGTCAATTTCCGTTTGTGAAAGAGGCAAAAATAACCCGGTCAATTCCAGTAAAAGATTCTTGGCATGCATACATTCGCATAACATTATTATTATTTATTCACCCTTCAATGCAGACGCCAAAGGGTTGGGAGCTTTGACGTACACTCTCAATCATGAGTTACATTTCAGTCAGTTAAATATGGACACTTTTTAGAATATAAATGACGTGGTTGCCTTGCATGGACAAAAATTGAAAAAGCAATGGAATTTTATTTCCATGAACTTCTTCATAAAAGCATTTTTCTCTAAGCAAACAATTTTTTCGCATACTCTTTGTCTGCTCTCTCTCCGTCCTTCAGATTCACTCTGGCCTCTTGTTTTGCGAAGTCAAGTTTGCGAAGGTGAGGGAGTAGCTGGTTTTTCACTCATGAAAACCTTCTGCGTAAGCAACTAAATCTACAGAACAAGGACGAAAGATCCATGCTGCGCCTCCTGGTGCCTCACTGGCAAAGCTGTCTCAAGCATAGCTACACATTGCCTTAGTTTATTCACTCGCCACTAGAGTTCATACACAGTTTCGCTGCGAGGAGACAACGAAAATTGAGGCTTCTGTTTTTTCATAAAGATTCTGACAGGATCTTGTGATTGCTACTTCGCTAGTCATTTCACTAAAATATATTTTCTTACAAAAAAAATTGTCGAATTCATTATTGATCCACATATTTTTCAGTCTAACACATCATTTGAACTTAAATTTATTGCCGTCTTTATGAAAATGCGACAAAAATACACACACCAGGAACTCGTTAACGTATTTATATGCTTCGAGTTTTAGTTTATTATGGGATGCATGTGTTTTTTGTGTTACACGGCATCACCATGATCATCTTTCTTTTTTTGCTCCAAGAGATTCGTGAGGTAGAGCGTGTTCTGTTGTAGGTACGCATAATGCAACTGCACTTCCGCATTATTTGCACATATGTGGAGGATAATAATGGTGCGGATCATCTCCATCATGCTTGATGGTACACCTTTGCATTTGAATTTAATTGTAATTTATGCTACAAATATAGGATGAGAAAGAGCAAGACGTCTTTGACGGTTATACAAATTACAAAAGTCTTTGGCTGAATTACATATTATACACAAAGATAAAAAGTTAGCAAATGAGCGTTGTTGTGAGTAGGTGACTGATTTATACAATTTTTTTGGCATTACTTGTAAACTTTAGGCTTATTTTATTTTGAACAAGATCACAATTTTTTCTTGTCTATTGTTCCCAACACCTCGTAAACAAGCAAGCAATTGGAAATAATATATGCAAAGTGCACGTGTCAAATTGAAATGACGATCTCACAAAAATCCGACAGTAGCAAATTAATATGAGTATAAAAAATCTCATTGTAAATGCTTTCGCCTCCTTTTTGCAATGCACTTTTACCCTTTTCAAAGAACACGACTGACGGTAAAAATGTTATTAATACGTGGGATGTAGAATGACTGACTGGTAGCGATATTTTATGCAGCCTTGAAATATGCCACGAACGAATCCACAAAGCAGTCGAGTTGCGGAAACACTCCGCCAATCCTGACAACGGAGTCCCAAGTAATAATGCCACCGAAGGCCGAATTTTTATTTGATGCATGTACATACTTTGTTCTAGTAGTAGCATGGCAAAAATTGCATAAAACCTTGCACGTAATAGACGCGCCAGTGACTCACATTCCGTTTCCCGTAAGCAAAACAAAATATATTCAAGTTCAAGTACAAAAAATTGTTACGGATTCCGTTTAATATACATACATCTTCTTTGTCGCTTTACCATAACCAATGATCAAAGTAGCTCTAAAAGAGCGTCATTACTGACATTAAAAGATAATCCATTCCTCCATTATTCCACCGTGTACTAAAAAAATCTCAACGAATGAGCAGCTCAGGTGCAGTGCCGACTGCCGATACCATCCTTTCGCAACTTGTCAACTTCCATGAGATTTATTGGGCAACTGGAAATCACTCAATTGTGAAACTGTCTTATGATTAATAATAAGTTCAGTATAACCATTTAATCCATATTCGAATTTGAATTGAATCATTGGATGTTTCCTCTCTGAAATCACATTTTCATGAATTCCATTTCATTTCAAGTCACCAAGAAATTAACACTGTGAAAAAACGTTGTAAATGCCTCTCCTATCCTGTGAGTTCCAATCTAATTTTTAGTATCATATTTAAGCGATTCATGAGAACCACCGATACAGCGTAATTGATTATGGCTGAACAAATAAATTTTTAACATACGTAAGCGCACGCATAAGTGCGTAAAAGGGTTTGCAATCATAATTTAAATGTGTATACAGTGCGGTAGTAGCAGTTTTGCACTTGTAAGCTGTCATCGTGATAATATATCTGCTTCACGCGAGTATGCGAACACTGAAATGCAGAATTCCTCAATACTGCATAACACCGACAGCAGTTCCTTATCGGTCATATCTTGGCGAGTATGTAGTAGTGCTTTAATTACAAGTTAAACTTTCTCCTCTCATTTGCCATTGCTCTTAGAGCGTTCGGTTTGACTTGGTGCTGCGTGAGCTAGAGCTTCAATTACACACGAGTATCCTTATCAAAGGAGACGCTTGCATTACTTAAATTTTATTGTTAGCTGCAGTTGCACACTTGACGACAGTAACACTCGGATTCATCGAATAACCCTACGTCCGTGTGGTGAGTGGTGAATGTGTTCTACAGCGGAGGTAAAGTGAATATTACGAGTTTTTTGCACGGGAAGCTTGTAGACAAAGGCGCAAAAGTAAATTTATATTTATGAAGCTCCACTTGCTCGTAGATATATTGTATATGCGTTTTATCAAATAAAAGTAATAGTGTATTACT
>JAQFZW010002123.1:0-19655 GCA_034687055.1 Heteromurus nitidus
ACTGTCCTTAAATGAATATACCCGATTCTGACAAGGCTTTAGATGACCTTTTGGTGTGGTTCGTTCAAATGCTCATACAAACCTGCTGAAGCAAATATTGACTCAGAAATTACAAACTCAAAGGACTCCCTTTCAGGTTGTCCTGTTCCAAATTCCATAGTTCAGACTTCCGAAGACGCGATGATTGTGTTTACTCACGGTGCCCTAACTGTACTCCAATTGCTATGGAAATTAACCCCAATTGCGTTCCTTTACAACCCAAATACTTTGAAATTTGAGTCAAATAAAAGGTATGACGTTGGAATCCAGCGCCATATTCATTCTGTCATTCGAGCAGTTGCAGGCTTGTTATACATTTTCTGCCTGCTAAGAGTTGCATATATTTGGCATTTACACAAGGTTCACATATGACTGAGCTTGTAGTGAACACATTCTGTATTGTTCTGATGACGATCGGATTCTCCTCTTGGAAGACAGTTGTAACATTTGCAAACGAACTCAGCTGGGTTGGAAACGAGGCCCTAAAAATTGGCCGTATTGATCCCAGGAAAGGTAAAATGTAAGCCAAAGTGAGAGAAATATTGTATTTGAAAGTGTTGAATGTTGAATTTCCATATGCGCAGCTAACCGAGTGGGAGACATCTTCATGCTCATCATTGGACTTGGTTATCCAGCATTCCCTCTGATTGTGTTGTTTTCTCCTTTGGCGATGCCCTTTCATCCGATTGAAGTCATGTTGGGAATAGTATTTGGATTTGGTATTTGAACAGGATTCCAATTGAAACTAATTCATTTTGCCTCAGGGCTAATCTACACAATCCCAACTGCTCTCATTGGTGGAAATGTAATAATGTTGCTTCTCATGTCGTTATCATGTGCAGAACAAATTCTAGAAGGGTTAAATGAATTTTCCGTATTTTCAATGAAAATATTGCTGAGCAAGCAAACCGACGCAGGTAAATCTTACCTTCGTAATTTTCGGCGTTGCAATGCCAACTTCAGACAAGTCCAGGTCTTGCTCTGCCATGTTAATCATGTGTGGGCTAAATTCTTATTGGTTTTAAACAATATTTGGAGTGCTCCTGGCAAGCATTGGTTTACCCGCTTTTGTTTTGGGGTGCGACATTCTTCATCCCATCACCTTTTTATGTTGCCCAGTGATTTTTGTATTTTGCATCACCCTCAACTTTGTACTGTTTGGATATGCCGGGAGACTTCACAAAAATGGTGTCACCTTTAATTGGTTTTGAGACGATTTCAGACTTAGTCAAGAGACTAGGATGATGTTGAAGGCATGCCCGGTAATTGGATATGACATTGGACCTCTGAGGAGAGTGAAATGCTCATTGGCGGTGGTCCTTTGCGATGCGATTGTCAATTGGAGTATGGATGTTATGATGTTGCAATCTGCCACATGATTGGATGAATAATTGATAATTTTATGACAAACATGGCTACACGGAGAATCCGACTTATGTCAGTACGAATGTATTTATTTGGTTTTCTATCCTTCATCCTGCCATGCCAGTCCACATGTTATTTTATTGTACAATTCAGCACATCCGAAACATATGGAAAAAGCTTTTCATTTGTCTTCATCGTCCCAAGAAAAAATTCACAAACAAAACTTTGTTGATTTCTTGTCTTTAAACAAGCCCAATTATTAAATGAAACAACACGTGTACCGCTGTGTAGCAAAATTTGTGGCCATTGTTGATGCCCTTTTTGCACTGGTCAATGTGCCCCTTCTCGTCCTGATTATTGGGATGGCGGCTACATCTCCGTGCTTGACAACCACACTTGTACATTTCTGGGTCTGCGAACCGCTGGCTCGCTAAACCACCGACTCGACCCGGCTTGCTGGGTAGGCTCGGGTCGGCTTCATAGCGACCCTAGATTTTCCTTGGCTCGGCTCCGGTCGGCTCTATAGAGAGCCAAGATTTTGCTTGGCTCGGGTCGGGTTGGCTTGCTAACTCAATTGCATCAGCTCTGCCAAGAATTTCAATATAATTTGTATTAAAATTTAAAAGTTTTGCTTTAATACATGCCAATAAGCTAATATCAGGTGCTTTCTCCCAAATTTTGCGGAAAACATGCCAGCTATTATATTATTTGCCTCGGGTCGGGTTTATACCGACCCAGGATTTTGCTTGGCTCGGCTCGGGTTTATACTGACCCACAATTTTGCTTGGCTCGGGTCGGTAGCTCAAGGCTCAAGGTTTACAAGTGTGTTAACGGCAAAGGGAAGTACGAATTACAACAGAAGCTGATGCTTCTTGGGAACCTTAAAATCGTTAAGTATAATTAGTACGCGTATTGGATATTAATATTAAGTTTAATGATGTTGACAATTTTATAGGGAGCGGATCCTGGATCAGCTTCGTCTCGAGCCAGATGTCGAAGGATTGTCACCGTCCTCTGTTTATGTTCGCAAGCGATTTATTTATGCTTCAACAAGTCGTTTGTTAATTTTGCCATCCTCATTGTCGTCCGTGGGACCTGCTTGTTCTTCGTCTCCAAATATGAAAGTGCCAAGACGACAGTGAACATTCCAGTTCAAGTTCCGTATCAGGTTGAGATACTGATCCAGGCACTGCCACCTCACGTACGTGTACACACATGCAAGGGTCAGTTTCGAATAAAAGCACAAGTAATAATTTAGGTGATTATTTTCTTTAAAATATAATCCTACATTTGTTGGCATATTTTCCTTCCTTCCCATTTTCCAGGTTTAATATTCTCCGAAGAATTGCACGGTTGAAGGATCCGTGTCTTCGGGTAAATAATAGAATTCTTCGTTTTGGTTTATATCACATTTACCACTAAGAATTATGAGCACATGTATGACCATGTCCTATTTGTCGTAAAGAATTTCTTTCAAATTTTGTAAAAAAAACCAAGATTATTTTATGGTGGAATACGATCTCCAATGGAATTATACATTATTTTTGTAATCATGAATGTAGAGAGTTGGTGTACGAGAATTTCAACTTTGATTCATGAGATTGTGATGAATTGTCAGCAATTTTCTTATTCAAAGTTTCATATGGTGACACGAGTCATTCACATGAGCATGCATGCTTGAATCATGAAACTGTTTAATCCGAGTTCAAGCTAATCTGTTAATGTATTTTAAATGACTAGTTTTGGCTTAAAAGCCGAGATTAAGTTTCGTGATTCGACCAAGTGGTGGTAAATTTTGCTTATTTATATAGAAAAACACGTGAAATGTTAACCTTAGTTTGGAAAGGTAGATTACGATGCATTCAAGAAAGATACGTAAAATCGCATTGTAAAATATTGAAGCCCTTTACTCTCAATCTTTTGAAGATTGGGAAGCTTGCATTGGGGTTATATTGGACTTACGACGAATGAAAAATAGATATGGAGAACATTATCATATTTCTCTATCTAACGGTTTGGTTTAAATAGTTGTTCCGTCTCACTGCAGTACTCTCGAATTGAAAAATCAATATGGCACAATTTATTTTTTATAAACTGCGGAATAATCGAAGCTTGCAGCAAGGTACTTTTGTGTAGTGGGTGCAGGATATCAACGTGAGCAAAACTGACCTTATAATCTTGGCTTGTGGACAAAACTGAATTCCCTATTATTTTACGAATATCAAATTTCAAACTTGCAGATGAATTGCAATGTTAAACATTACAGAAACTACAAGAAAGCGGCGGAGCTTAATTTACCTAGACTAGATACACCTTAAGATATGTAAGTAGCCTTCAGGTACTTCAATCTTACATTCATCACATGACCATTCCCGATTCAAAAACATTTTACCTTAGTTTTCTTTCATGTGTCACTACGTTATAATCTCTCGCGGCAAATTATTGTTCAAACCAAACTCAAAAGTTCCTGAATCATTTCGTTCCAATATTTCCAAGATGAAGGTCGTCCTAACGCACGGGGCCCTCAACGTATTCCAAATATTATGGAAGTTAACTCCAATTGCATTCCGTTTCAATCCAAGCACGTTGGAATATGAGATAAATCAAACGTATCACGTTGGGATCAACCGCCCAATTCACTACGTTATACGGATGGTGGCGGTATGGCTATTCACATTTTGCCTCCTGAGGACCGGCTACTTGTACATGACACCAAATGTACAAGCGAATGAGTTGATACTGAACGTATTTTGCATTGTACTCATGACCATTGGATTCTCGGCCTGGGTGACCGTTGTCACATTTCCCCTCGAAATCAGCTGGGTTGGAAACCAGGCCCTAAAACTTGGCCATATTGATCCGACAAAAGGTAATCAAAAATTGAAAATCGGGGGTGAGAGAAAAAATCGTTTCAAAATTTTATTTAATTTTGAAAACAATTTACGTGCACAGCCAACCGAGTTGGTGACATCTCGATGTACATCATTGGAATTGGATACTTAGCATTTCCGTTGATGGTCCTGTTTGCTCCCTTGGCAATGCCATTCCACCCGATTGAAGTCATGCTGAGAATATATTTTCATCTGGAAGGATTTAAATTGAGACTAATTAAGATTATTTCAGGGCTCATTTATTCAATCACAACGGCGTTCATTGGTGGAAATGTTGTAATGTTAATTATCATGTCGGTATCAAGTGTAGAACTAATGCAGGAAGGGTCCAAAGAATTTTGCGCATTTCCCTTGAAAAAATTACTAAAAAAGAATAATGACGAGGGAGCATCTCACCATCGAAATTTTCATCGTTGTTATGCTACGTTTAGAGAAACTCAGGTTTGGCTCTGCCAAGTTAATTGTGTTTGGTCTAGATTCTTGTTGATGTTGGTAATTTTTGGGGTTCTCTTGGCGGGGATTGGCTTATCGAGTACGGTTATGGGATATGAGAGTCTTCATCCGATCACATTCATTTGTTGTCCGACCATTTTTATCTTTTGTATTACTCTCAACTTCATATTGATTGGATATGGTGGGGGCCTTCACAAAAATGGAGTAACTTTCAAAAGGTTTTGGAAGCATTTCAAACTTAGCCGCGAGGAAAAGAGGATGTTGAGAGCGTGTCCTGCTATTGGATATGCCATTGGACCTATGAGGAGAGTCAAGGAATCCCTGGCGTTGGTGCTTTGCGACGCGATTGTCAGTTGGAGCTCGGATATTATTCTGTTGGAATCATCGGCGTGAGAAACTAAATCAATGTATATAGGAAATATGATTATGATTGAAACCGATGTTTCCCCAATGGTGTAAGTTCTATATAAATTTATTACTTATGTTCATAAATCTAAGAAATAAATGAAGATTGTGTGCAGCTTTAACCAAGACGTGATTTTTCTTGTAACTTATTTATCATATTTCGAAAAGAGTAAAATAATATACGTAAAATGCCAGCATAAATTCTCCCGCGGTTTGACGAAACAGTTTTGCTTCGATTGTTTTGCAATCGAGTTTCGATGAAAAGTTAGGTAGTAAGGCACTGCCCAGCAAACAATTTGGTGAAGGTTTCATACGAAATCTGTACAGGAAAATTTGTACAGGAATCGTGAAGGTTTGGACACTTTCACTGTATCAAATCAGTGCAGAATTTTTCGTATATTTGTATCGAAAATACTACAGTGAAGATTCGGCGTCGAAAAATTCACACATTTTCGATAACATAAAACGCATGGAATTGGCTGACTCTATGTGAATTTTTTTTTTGCCAGTTTTTACTAATTAAAATTTCAATTAAATTTCAAGTTGCCATTCATACACAACATAAATACTTAACAGTAGCATTAATTATCACTCAATAGACGAGTTTTCCTTTACTCGATTAGATTGTATGATATACTATGTATGTGACAACCTATCCGTCCACCAAGTCAATACAGAAATGGCAACTACATTATCTTGCTTTGTACTTCAAATCCCTAATAGAAAGTAGCTTGCAAAATTTTTTTTACAGAAGGAGCATAAGATTTCCCACCTTTGAGTACATTAACTTTTTCGAAATATGCTCACAAAGTGAGAAAAGCTTAAATTTTCATGAAAATGCTTTTACGTCACTTATAGAAGGTGAGTGAATACGTGTATACAATTTCTGTACAGTTTTAATGCAACAAATTTATTGCGTTTATGTATGGGAAACGAAACACTGTTTCAGCACCGTATTTGCATAGTCAAATGTGTACAAGAAAATCGTAACGAATGCTGTATAGTTTTCGTACAACTCAAACTGTTTGGAAATGGCATTACTTATACTGCACGAAATTTGTATAGTTGCTGTACTCGTATATGCATAGTAGATTTTTCTTCATGAATGCTGCACTGTTTTTGTGCGACACAATTTGTGTAGAAATTGTGCTACTTCTTCCGTATGGGTACTGCATGGATTCTGCACTCATACACGCATATTAATAATATTGCGACGATTTCGTATCGGTTTGGTACAAATAATATTGTGAAAGTTTTGATTCACCAAAACTTGACGTTTTTAACACTCCACCTTCACCAAATCTTCATCAATGTTTGCTGGGTGACCACTTACCCTTGTCAATGACATTACGAAGGTTATATGCGACGCAACCTCAAGCACGTGTGTAATGTGTGCCATATATCTACCAAAGGAAAACCGATCTGCTTGTTGACTCAACCGGATTTCCCCTTTTCTTTGAATGAAAGTCAATGTCAAATTTGCAGAAGGAATTGCGAAGTAAAAATTTCAGGAATAATGTGGAGCTTAACTAGAAGCACCCTAAATTCGAAACATCGATTTGCCAGCTACTTCACCAACTGTCCTTAAATGAATATACCCGATTCTGACAAGGCTTTAGATGACCTTTTGGTGTGGTTCGTTCAAATGCTCATATAAACCTGCTGAAGCAAATATTGACTCAGAAATTACAAATTCAAAGGACCTCCTTTCAAGTTTTCTTGTTTCAAATTCCCTTGAGAAGACTTCCGTAGACGCGATGATTGTGTTTACTCACGGTGCCCTAACTGTATTCCAAATGCTATGGAAATTAACCCCAATTGCTTTCCTTTACAACCCAAATACTTTGGAATTCGAGTCAAATAAAACGTATGACGTTGGAATCCAGCGCCATATTCATTCGGTCATTCGAGCAGTTGCAGTCTTGTTGTACATCTTCTGCCGGCTAAGAGTTGCATGTTTGGCATTTGCACAAGGTCCGCAAATGACTGAGCTCGTAGTGAACACGAACACATTCTGCATTGTTCTGATGACGATCGGATTCTCATCTTGGATGACAGTTGTAACATTTGCAAACGAACTCAGCTGGGTTGGAAACGAGGCCCCAAAACTTGGACGTATTGATCCTCGAAAAGGTAAAATGTAAGCCAAAGTGAGAGAAATATTATATTTTGAAACTGTTGAATATTGAATATCCAAATGCGCAGCTAACCGAGTGGGGGACATCTTCATGTACATCATTGGACTTGGTTATCTAGCATTTCCTCTGATTGTGCTGTTTGCTCCTTTGGCCATGCCCTTTCATCCGATTGAAGTCATGTTCGGGATAGTATTTGGTCAATTAACAGGATTCCAATTGAAACTAATTAAGCTTGCCTCAGGGCTCATCTACGCAATCACAACTGCTATCATTATTGGAAATGTAATAATGTTGCTTCTCTTGTCGCTAACATGTGCAGAACTAGTTGTGGAAGGATCAAACGAATTTTGCCTCTTTTCAATGAAAATATTGCTGAGCAAGCAAACCGACGCAAGTAAATCTTACCTTCGTAGTTTTCGGCGTTGCGATGCCAACTTCAAACAAGTCCAGGTCTGGCTCTGCCATGTTAATCTTGTGATGGCTAAATTCTTATTGGTTTTAATAATATTTGGAGTGCTCCTCGCAAGCATTAGTTTGTCCGCTTTTGTTTTGGGATGCGACATTCTTCATCCCGTCACCTTGTTATGCTTCCCAGTCATTTTTGTATTTTGCATTACCCTCAACTTTGTAATGCTTGGATATGGCGGGAGACTTCACAAAAATGGTGTTATCTTTAATTGGTTTTGGGAGCATTTCAGACTTAGTCAAGAGAGTAGGAGGATGTTGAAGGCATGCCCGGTAATTGGATATGACGTTGGACCTCTGAGGAGAGTGAAATCCTCATTGGCGGTGGTCCTTTGCGATGCGATTGTCAATTGGAGTATGGATGTTATGCTGTTGCAATCTGCCACATGATTGGATGAATAATTGACTACTTTCTAGAACAAGCAAAAATGGTTATACGGAGAATCCGATTTTATGTCAGTAAGAATGTGAATAAGTAAAACTTTTTCGATGATGTAGCAATCTACGATAGTATTAAATGAAAAACTAAAAACAACAAGCTAAAAGTCATTTCTATAGAATTTGCGCAGAAAGCAACGTACATCCCACAAATACGGGCTCATTCTCTAACAGCAGTTAAAATTCAAAATTAATTTCGCAATCGAGGTTTCACTGAAGGTTATGTAGTCAGGCAGGGTATGACACTAGGCTATAACGGGTGTTATTGTCGGTGCGGTTTACGAGGGTTATATCGGGTATTTCCATGTCCATCGAACAAGGGTTATAACGGGTATTTCCATGTCCATCGAACAAGGGTTATAACGGGTATTTCCATGTCCATCGAACAAGCGTTATAACGGGTATATGTGGGTTATATTAAAATTTATATATGATTGTGATAAAACATAAAGTAATATGTACTGAGCGTAATACGTAATATGTAATATATACTTTCAATATATGTCATATATTGAAACCCGCGGGTTTAAGCCATGCGTCTTTTTGACAAAGTAGAATTTCCTCGTTTGTTTGTAGCTACTTCATAAATGTCATATATTTCAGGTACTAAACTTACCTCTTAGAAACGATGCAGTTGAAGCAGGTCCTTTGTAATTTTGAGGCACAGATTTTAAGGTACTTAACTTATACTTATACTTATATACAACATCATCCTGTACATACATCCTGTACAAAACCGTTGCCTTGACACAAGTTAGTGGATTTCAAAATTTTTGTTGCAGCGTGGTGACCATCGAACATCAAGTATGAATTTTGAAGGAAACGCCATGTTCAAAATATACAGGGGAATGGCGGGGCTTAAAACTAGATATATATCAAGAAACATTTGTGATACTTCCGGGATGCAGCCTTAGCCATGAGAACATTTGGCCGAAGAAGAGATTTGAATTTATTACTGAGCCATGTTCACCATACTGCTCGCCGAGTTTTAGCAATGGGTCTGAGTTAAACGGGTTGTCACAATGAAGGCTTCAATGAAAAGTCATATGATAAGGTACTTGGATATAAACTACAAAACATGCATGTTTACGACCAGGTACCATTTCATCATGGAGTGCACATATTCGTATGTCGGTATGCTTTTAACCCACCTCGATTATCCTCCTTTCTTTCCACTTGTAATATATACCCAAGTTTCAAACTTCTGCAAGACTTGAATGTCAAAAATTTCAGGTACAAAGTTACTTGCAAGGAAATGCCGAAGCTTGAATGGGTTTATAAAATCGTAACACAGATTGTTAAGGTACTTCACCTTCAAATTCACATATTCAAAATAATATTAGTTAGAATTCTCCTAGCAGTGTTTCAACTTGTTGCTCAAAACTCAAGAATTTTTTTTAAAAAGATTGTTTCCTCTCTTTCCATTTTAAGCTCCGAATAAAATTCGGTAGATAATTGAAGATGGTTGTATTTACTCACGGTGCCCTGATTGTATTCCAAATGCTATGGAAGCTAACCCCAATTGCATTCCGTTTCAATCGACAAAGGTTTGAATTTGAGGTGAACAAGACATACCATGTGGGAATCAACCGCATAATTCACTACATAATTCGCTTTCTGGCTTTCGTGATCTTCTCCTTTTGCTGTCTGAGAGTGACTTACCTTTCTCTCGCACCAAACGCAAACACCCAAACCAACGAGCTCCTTGTGTACATCTTTTGCGTTGTGCTCATCCTCATCGGATTCTCGGCTTGGTGGACAGTTGTAACATTTCCACGTGAAATCAGTTGGGTGGGAAATCAAGCCCTCACACTTGCTCGTATTAATCCGAGAAAAGGTCCATATCCATTTTCTGAAACACATTTCGTGCAAATAAAATAATAATTGCATTCTCCCTTTTCTAGCTGACCCGGTGGGAGATGTGTTGATGTACGCTTTGGGAATTGGATACTTAGCATTTCCGCTCATGATGCTCTGCGCCCCATTGGCGATGCCATATCACCCGTTTGAAGTGATGTTGAGGATATTCGGTCAACAAAGAGGACTCAAATTGAGAATAATTAAGATTATTTCAGGTATCATTTATGCCATCACAACGGGCTTCATCGGGGGAAATGTTGTGATGCTACTTCTCCTGTCTCTAGTGAGCGTGGAATTATTCCAGGACATCTCCAATCAGTTTTTCTCATCCTCCATGACAACATTGTTGAAGAAAAATGACTGTGGGAAAGAACGTCGTCCATATTTTCATCGTTGCTATGCTACATTTAGACAAACTCAGGTTTGGCTTTGCCAAGTTACTTGTATTTGGACGACCTTCGCATTTGTCTTGGTAATTTTTGGAGTGCTCCTTGCAAGCTTTTGCTTATCTGGTTTTGTTATGCGAAATGATACTCTTCATGTCATTGCGTGTTTGTGTTGTCTAGCAATTTTTCTCTTTTGTGTTACTCTCAACTTTGTGCTTCTTGGGTTTGCTGGGGGCCTTCATAAAAATGGAGTTACATTTCGAAGGTTTTGGAATCATTTCAAACTGGGTCGAGAGGAGAAGAAGATGTTGAACGCGTGTCCTGTTATCGGATACGATATTGGCCCTATGAAGAAAGTCAAGTCGTACTTGGCATTGGTCATTTGTGACGCGATTATCAATTTGAGTATGGACGTTATGCTGCTTGACTCAGCAGCGTTTTCACGCAGCTGAGCGTAAAATTTAAATGCATTTTGCTATGATTTCAGGGTAATCAATGTAAAATTAAAGGAGTAAAAGTAAATGAGTAATGATGAAATGACTTAATTAATTAATTAATGAGCTAATTATTAAAGGCGAAAGAGTTTTATTGCGAAAGAATTAAAATCGGATACAAAAAGAGGAATTTGCGAAAGTAGAAAGATCAAATATAGAAGGTGTTTCAGTGTTTTGAGAATATTTTGTCGTTAAATGCACAAATAAAGAGATGCGTCTTAATAAATGGGTGCGCAAGTCACCTCCTCACCACCACCTCCACCTCCGATAAGCTCGATAAGCTCGGCAAGGGTGTATTGCTGCAAAATTGAAGGGAAAGTTGAGGTTAGCAAATTATAGGAAATTTTTTATACAATTTTCGGGAAAGTATAAATATTTGATGTGAGTTCACTTACTCCAATGATGTTGTTGGCAGCCATACGGATCTTGTCGGTGATACCGGCCTTGTTGGCATTGAAATCAGCATCGAACCTAGCCTTGAATCCGTCGCTGTATATTTCAAAGTAAGAAAAATAAGTCAGATATTGGGAAACAAAATTTTGTTGTAAAAATAGTTTACAGCATAAAAAGTAGCTTACTTGAATGCTGGCCAGTCAATGGGGTTTCCTCCGATGATCACCTCTCCCAAGTCAAGTGAGAGAGAGGCAAAGTCGACAATTTCGAGGGTGAGGCTGTTGAGGGTGACCTTGTTTCCGATGATGTTGACCCAGAGGGAACCACGTCCCTTGACGTGAACTGAGGTGGCGGAAATGCTCGCAGCTCCCTGACCAGTGAAGTTTCCTCCGGGAATGGTGGTCTCGGCGAGTGGGCGAGCATCGAGGTAGCCTACAGCTCCGGTGTAGGTGGTGTCAACATTGAGGGTGTCGACGGTAAGCTCGAAGTTCGCCGTGAGGAGGAGGGCGTTGATGTTGACCACGTAGTGAAGGGTGGACAAGCCGAGGGCTACAAGGTCTCTACAAGGATGAACACGTGCAAAAATAATTTTTAGTATACTCCGTCCAGCCTGAAGAATTCTCTGAAGAAACACGCAGTTTGTCTCTGAAGAGAGTAGGAATATTGACTTACCCACGCTCACATCCTTCTTGCAGTTCGAACATTGGGTGAAGGGTGCCGTTGAGAGCTCCTGGTCCTGGGGCTTCGAGGGGATCGTCAATTGCTGAAATATTTTAGGGAAAAATTTTGTTAATTAAATCGTTCAAAAAAATAAGAAATTTAATTTTGGCACTGGTCTGGTTAACTTACGACAAGCTGGCCCTTCGGCGAGGATGGTGTCTTGCACTGCGCTTCTGGCGAAGGCGCCTGCAATGACGAGAAGGGTAATGAAGAGAACCTTCATGATGATGATGAAGTGTTGTGGTTTGCTTGACTTGTTCGACTGACTTGGATGGAGAGGAGACAAGAGCGGACTGTGAATTTTCGGAAGAGACCAGAGAGTTTATATACGAAATAATTCCTACTCAATCGCATTATGATTAAAATCGGATGATGAGTGAAGGGGGCGGAAAACAAAAGTTGTAAAAATAGTTTTGCATACTACGTTGAATACTCGAATACATATATATTTAATGAACAACGTGGAAATAATCTCAGCTTCTTGCACACCGCCACCGCAACATCAAGTTTCATGTCAATAATTCACGAGTATCAGTTAAAAAAATTTGATGTGATTGACAGGTGCGAATGTAATCTTGTTCCAGGTTTCAATCAAGGCAAAAGATGGGCATATACACATCCACGACGAAGAAGGGTTATATAACATAGTTCCTCATTGATACCATTCCATTTCCAATCAAGTTAAAAATCCGATGAACTGTTTCCCAATAAATGCTTATCAGTTCCTGTGAATACCAATGTATTTCTCAATATTACAAAATCCCGTACTTTCCACATATGAAACATGTTTACCAGACGGAAATCCCTGTGAGACACCTGGATTGGATTGCGCTTGACATTCGCACAGATTTTATGAATTTGATTTATGATCGGCAAAGGGAATTCCGGTAATTGAAGGAAGGACATCTGTTTCAAGTTCTTCTTTTACATTCGTGATGTCGAGAGGAATGTGTGTAAATTGGGGAAATTTTTGGTGTGGATTTGTTTACTCATTCAATCGACATAATGGATAAAAAATGTTATCGAATGAGGAGACTGGTTCAAAAGTATTCGAAGCAGTATAACTCAACGGGAGAACTGCGAAGAGTGTCTGTAGATAACACGCAGGAGTGTGGGTCTAGTGAACTTTCGAGCACCTGTCAAGTACCATTTCTGAATCGGTTTTGTGGACAATCCCAGTTTTCATTCATTGACTCCCAAAAAATCGGGTATCCAATTTTGTGTGCATGTGTCAGGCTTTTTATTTGTGGATGGAGCATACATTTGGTATTTGGTTGAATTAAGGAACTGAAGACGTTCGGGAAGTCAGACAAAAGCCTTTTCCGGGTTGAACCAAGGCGAGATTAAATAAATAAAGTTTTTGTGACCCTGGACGCTGGATGGATTGACACATGATAATTTATTATTTTCATAATTTATTAATCACTTATTTGAGTGGAATTGATTGTAGTTCCGATTTCGTGATTTGGAATAAAATGTTGGAAGTGAAGTTAATCTTCGGACACTACACACGGTTCTTTCATAAAAACATTTTCGGCATTTTCAGACTATGTTAAGTAAGCACTATACACTATACATTTCTACATTTCACACAAATATTTATGTACATTCGTTGACATTGGCCAAGCAAATACTTGGCCAGATCTCTGATGCTGATACGAAAATAAACGATACTTATTTTTAGTTTATGCCAACTGCGCACAATGTGACAATCTCTGAATAACATGAGTCGTCGGGTACATTTTCCTGGGGAGTCCAATATGCTGATCTAATCGGCAAAGATAGAATGAATTAAATTTGCAACTAGATTGGACGTAGTATTAAAGGAAGACTCGGAGTATTTTTGAGTTGGGTCTCGGTTACCATTTGTTCTTGGTGGAATGAAGGTGTCGACAAATTGGAGAAAAATTTTGTTCATTGCGAGGAGAAATATCATCAGTCAATCCTTTGACAATTAATTGTGAATTTATACCCTATCATTATGATTGAATAAGTATATTTTATTTTATTTCGATTTGAGTATATGAACATACCTCGCACTAATTATACTGTCGATGAACTTGAGTAGTACTTTTTACGTAGATCGATCAATACTAATGACGTCTGATGTCTCTATATGTTTGCCTGTGGTTGTGGTTCCACTGATTGATCTCAATAAATTAAGTCTGGTGTTTCGTTTGGAAGGGTTTTCGATGACGGATTTAGACATCTCAAGTTCTCAAAAGCGCAAAAATAATTGGTTTAACACCATCATCCACGGACTTTGTGAGATATGTACTTATGTGTGCCATTTTCGGTTGAGCCAAGGTTACTTTCAAAAGCCGTAAAACCTATCCGCATCTTTTCCACTCAAGTTGAAAACAATTTTCTAAAAAACTCTTTTCGTTTTGATATTATTTTTTGTTCCGAAAATATTCAATCGAGTTGGATTTAAACCCATCTCGACACTAAACAAGTTCGGATATTTAACCTTTTCAAGCTCGACTATTTCTTATAATAATGGAAATTGAACTTTGGATACGTTATTTGATTTGGTTTTTGAATATTTGCATTTGCGTTCCAACTCCAAAAATTTCAGACCCATCTGAACTCAGAAAGAATTTCATGTTTCAGAATTTTCTTCAAGCGGTATCCCCTTCAACATTTTTCATCACTTTGGAACAACAAGTTGACAATCCTCAACCTCTTGCAAGCCACATTATTAACTATTGCGAAAACAAAATGCATTGCATGTTTCTAGTCACGAATAATTCCTCCTTTTCACAATATTACGCGGTGCCTCGAAGTCGGCCCAAAATTAAACTTTTTGTCGACTCTTCAGCAGACACATTTTTGCCTTCCCTCAAATTCCAAAAGCATCACCCATTCCGCTCAGTGCTTATTCCCAGTTTTGAGCTTATGCACTCAAGCGATTCATATCAAGGGTTCATTACAGCTGACAAGGAATACTTGGAAATGGGATATCGTAGCAACAAATTAAACGTTGAGCCAGACCTCATCCTTTTCAGTTATCGAAGCGACTGGCTAAACACTCATTTTGCTCAAAATCGAGCATCTCCAAAAGTTCCATTCGGTGTGGAAGAATACATCAGCTCACAGTTATTTTTCGTTAATATGAAAACTGGCGAAATGATGATGGGATGTCGAATTTGTCTAGAACAGCTAAAAGCTGCACATGGAAAAGGAGGACTGGATACACCGTTGAGAATTATTTTCCTGCAAAAAGCCACAACAATTAAAAACAAACAAAATTATTTCAATTTTATTTCTGACAAAATTTGGGACAGGAATCCCATTACACAAACAAGTGTCAAATTGGAGTTCGATGGACAGTTATTTTTGAGACATTTGTCTCAATATTCTTGCTTTAGTCCACCACAAAAGCGTCCCTTAAACGGTGCAGATTGTGTACACTCCTTAATTAAACTGCGACACAATTGCACAAATCATATTTGCAATTCACTAATTACACGCTATATTTTCCGTGCTTCAGTCTCTAAATCAGTTAGTCAATTCCAATATTTGGCTCACGGAACTGACTACGACCAACTACACTACGCACTTTTTATCAGAAAAGATGAATACTCGAGGTCATCAGCAAATCTTCTTCGACTCTTATCTCCACTTTCATACAAAATTTGGCTACTAATTTTGTCATCCTTTCTGAGCTACACTTTGATATTGGTTTCGAAGTCGCTTGAGAATTTCGGGAAGAGACTAGTTTCTAGCATATTCTGGTTGGTTGCATCAAGTTTGGAACAAGGTCAGAACTTGAGGAACAACAATTTGCATATTTTAAGCATAGTAATGATTTGGCTCTTTACCACATTTCTTTTGCGGAATTTCTATGTCTCGACCATTTACTCTAATCTCACTGTTAAAAGTGGCCCGTCCGATTTGCCAGAGTCTATACTCGACTTAATATTGAACAAAAATGTTCCTCTGTACATCGAGGTAAAGACAGAGTACAGTTTTTGGCTGGAATGTGTTCCGAAACGCATCCACAGTAAACGGATTTGCCGTGCTGTGGACAACAAAATTTGGAAAATGCAAGTTGACATGGATGAAAGCCAGTTTTTATCCAACATTTTAAAAGGTGAGCACTTTCCATGCCAAAAGGTCAGAATTAATTTACCTCAGTCTCACGGTGGATGTTCAGTTGAAGGAGGAATTGAAAAATGTGACAGTTGCCGTATAGGAGAGAGACTGGCAATCTTATATTTTGGTAATGCTTGCGGCCAAATGTGCACCAGTCATTTCAAAAATATGCTGACTTCTGGCGATGAGAAGTACGCCGTGGTAAGGGAGGCGGAAGGTTCTGAAGGGAGCCCTTCCTTCATGTCGCAAATGATGTTTTGGAGGTTGGCTCGTCGACACGTTCTCCAGAGTGCGTTTGAAAACACAATCATGCATTTGGTGGCGTCAGGTATTTATAAATTCCAGGATCAACTATCAAATGAATTTTTGAAGAAAGGAAAGGAAATGCAGGGCCAAGTGTCTAATAACAGAAGCCAAGCAAGGCACGGAAATGTAGAGATAGTAGAAGCAACTAGACTACACGACCTGAACGTTGTTTGGCTTTTGATTTTGTATGGCGATGGAATTTGTGCAGTTATTTTAGTCGTTGAATGGATTTTCTCAATTTTGCCAGAATAGAAAAATATGTCCAAAAACATAAATGACTTAAAATTAAAAGTAATAACTTATGTGCAAAAGTAAACATTTATGGTGTAAAGAGGATGAAGTTATCCACAATGTAATCATATTTACTGTTCATTTGTATTGATATTTTTTTAACCAAACAAAGCAAAAGTTGTTAAATTTTCCTTGTATTCCTTGCTTTCGATCACGCTCTTGATAATCTCTTGATGATTTCCACTTTCTCTAAACTCGAGAAGGTAAGTTGCGGCAAAGTAGACTGCGACGCTTTTATGAATGAAATTTTTGTGGTCTATGGCCAGGCCAACTTCGAGGATGTCTTCAAGTCCAAGTTGATTCTCAGGTGCGAATGGTTTCTCCACCGATGCGAAGAGTAAGTGGAGGCTCATATTAATGTGCGATTGTTTTACCTCATCTCTGTTGTAGTTTGTCGAAGGATGTCTCTGAAAATATTCGTCTATTTTCAAGTTGATGTACATTTGGTACAATTCAGTTATGGACCCGATTTCAATTGAAGGAGGATGAAGTATTTTGAAATAATTTTCATGGCTTGCGAAAGCTGTTGCTTGAGCGTCGTACAAATCAGCGATAATCTTGCAGAGGATGGGTCCCCCAAGACTACCTTTTCCAGGAGGAAGTTTCAAGGAGTCGAGACAATTTTTAGCTAAAATCTTCAGGCGACTTTCGTCTTTGTAACGACCTTGTTTCCAGTACTTGACCAGGCAAGCTTCCCTGTCTTCAGCTGTAAATTCCTGAATATGATGTCCAATAACTTGCAGACAATTCTCAACTTGTTCTAATGTACTTGGCGAAGTTGACAACCACAATCGTGCTGTTGTGAACGAGTCAATTTTCTTCAACATCTTTTCAGCCAATTCAAAATCTCTGGAATTCAAATCGTCGAAACCGTCCAGCACAATATTAATGTTGACGGATCGAAATTTGACTGCTTGCCTAAGAAAAGAACGAGTAAGATTATAAGGTCCACCTAAGGCCGAAATGTGGTTGATGATCCCTTCCTCAAAGTCTCCTCCATTTTCTCCGTTTATCTTCATCGCAGAAACCAACACGGACAGGACTCCACACACGACAATTTCTCCCTTTGAAATTAATTTGGAAGCCAAGTTTGCCAAAAGTTGTGTCTTGCCAAGTCCTGAAATCCCAGAAATTACCACTGGACTCAAATCAGCTTCATTCATCTTCATTTGGACGAACTCAGCTTCGTCATATTCAGTCTGCAAATTTTCGCTCTCTGCCGCCTTTTGAATAACTTCCATCCTTCCAGAAGATTTCACCCAGTAAAAGTGGCTCTCAAAGTGTTCTATCCAGTGAATGTTCTCCTTGCGTGAGTCATCCTTGCAGATTTGATCAAAGTCCGAAATGCTCTTCATAATCTTATTCTCTACGGTTGGATTGTCAATGAGTTTCTTATTTGTGGAAGATTCGAATTTATGTTCATCACTTGAATGTTTCATCAATTCATCTTTCGTGATTCCTGAAAACATAAATCTGTCGGAAATAAGTTCCTTTCCAGGGATAACTTTGAATATCTCAGCAGGCTTTAAAAGGTTGCTAGATATGATTCCTCTCGGAATATAGTATGGCACCGGTCCCACATTTTTGATTAACTCAATCGCCTTGTTATTTGCCAGCTCGACTATAATCTTCTCATCGATAACTTGGTCAAGTGGTTCGTCCATGTTCTTCAAAGTCTCTCGCAATGTCATCTGCTTTCCAGACACAGTGACAGGTTTTTGGAGTAGCATTGACCTGCTTGCGGAGCTGAGGTGAGACCACCTCAAGACATTGTTGACTACCTTCACATGGCTAAATGCTGAAGAAATGTTCAAAACGTTGTCCATTTTCTCGTTGGTAATTATGACACCTCTGCCACCTCTTGCTACTGAGGTGGTGGAATTTATCATCTCGGAGAGTTCGTTGTAATCATCATGTACGACAGAGTAGATTTCCTCAACTTTGCCAGACTTCAGTTTTGCAGCGAATTCACTGAATTCCTCGACATGGATGATTTGGGTTGTATCCAAAAGTCTTTTTGAAGTCATGTACTTGTCCACAGTGCAAACGACCAAAATTGTTACGCCATATTTGAAAAACTCATCTAACTCAGGATGTGGTTGGCCAAAGCTTACGGCTGGATTCGGTTGTCGAACAAATTTTCGCTGGAGAGTCTCTAAAAGGTTCAATTCGATTTATATGAAAGTTTTAAGTTTTGAAGAAGGGCAAGTATCAAATTATAAGGTTTTACCTGCCACGTGATTACAGCTTATATTCTGAAACGCTTTAATGAGAACGCTCAGTCGAGCTTCGCGGCTTTTTCGAGACCTCCACATTGAGAGCATGTCTTGAAACATCTGAATATGGGAAGTGGTGCCCATTTGAAAATTATTCTGCATTCGACGAATCTCGTACGAAGGAATTTAAAGTTCACGGGAAATAGGTGCAATGTCTGGAACTATTGGCGACATATGCAATATGTTGCACACATCCACAAATGGACAATCTACAGGAAAGAAATATATACTTTGACATTTCGTAGCCCAGAAAATTTTCACGTTGGAAAAATATTTTTGACGTGGTTCTTACTCTGGTCGCCGACAATTGGGTCCATTTTAAACAGAGTTGTTTGCTCTCGGATAAAGATGACGAGAAGAATGGGATTTGGTCTTGTTGAGAATTAGATTTGTACCTGAGTCACCTCAAATACTGCCTTTTTATATGGTTCGTTTATCAATGTTTTTCCTTTATCGCAAAAATGAGAGTGAAGTGTGAGTAAGCAAGGAGGAAAATTACGTACGTGTGTTCATATGCTCGTGTCCCGAGTCCCGAGCACACTTGTTCACCTTGAGCTACAGACCCGAGCCAAGGAAAATCTTGGGTCGCTATAAAGCCGAGCCGAGCCGAGCCAAGGAAAATCTTGGGTCGGTATAA
>JAQFZW010002124.1:0-19644 GCA_034687055.1 Heteromurus nitidus
ATGTTTTTATTACATTTTCGACCCACGGAATTTTTTTTGGAGACTTTCTCTTTTCCAGTCTACACTACATTTATCAATCATACAATTTCCTCAATTTTATTTGCATATTTTCTACGTATGACCTTCTACAATTCTTACAACATGGAACGAGTATGTATACACCAAGAAAGAAGGAGAAGAAAAAAATTTCCATAAAAAATTAACTTATAATGTTTTCCCTCTTAATCTGCACACGTGCAGCCATCGCATATATATTTTAGGAAGCCCAGCAAAAAAAATCTTTTTTAGACACGAAATACGCAACGTCCGGATTGAATGAAATGGTGAAAATGAAAGTTTCGCATTAACTTTACCATTTCATCCATCTCGTGAATGGAGAGCGAAGAAAAGATTTTTTCTTCCCATTTCCACCAAATGAGTGAAGGAAAAGCACGGACAGCTTTTTCTCCGAGGAAAAAGTATCAACATCAAAAATTTGTGCAAACTAGGCTCACGTGAGTGAATGAAAGTAGCATCTCTCTCTCGCGAGTGCAAGCAGCTTAAAAGTAGATATTCAAGGTAAAGGCACTTATAACTCTTACTGAGTAAGTCCCTCTGCGACATTTTCATCGCGTGGAAAGCGGATTTTTTTCCTTCTCTTTCCTCGTCTTCACCTTGTGCAGATTGCACGCACTCGAGACTCAAGAGGCGCACACATCCGGCTCCCGTAAATACCCATTCTTTTGATAAGGACTCTCGCACCCGAGGAGCTTGTACGGTTTTTTGTGAAATTTCAAGTCTCGTGCAAGTCCAGGTCTCTTGTTAAAACCACGCTGTGGAAAGGGAGGAGAGAGAAGGCGACTGGATAGCAAGAGATTTTCCTCGCATTTTCTACATCAATCTGCCACCTTGTGTAAATGTATGTTGTGAAGATGAGACAGATTTTTTTTGTAGTCGGTAATTTTTTTCTTCCTCTTCTCCAACTCGAAAAATATGTACATGACAAAAGAAGGAGGACAAAATAGTATGTTCACACAGGAGCAACACACACACCGCACGACATCAACTCCTTTCGCGAGTCTCCTTCGAAAGACGCATTATTACTACTTGACGACAAGGAAAAATGCGCCAGAGGAGAAGGTGGAAAACGTGTGCAAGTTATATATTTTTTGTGTGTGGCATGGCATCTCACATCCACCAGATTTTCACACGAAGATTGCCTCCACATGAGCTTAATACAAGTGGAGGGGTTGGGAGATGGAGGGAAGGGACGCTAAATCACAACTTGCGGTCCTATCCTCTCCGACGCAATTTTTCATGTGCAAAGTGGAGGGAAGAAGATGAGGAAGAGACACGCACACAAAAAATATAATATCCAGTCTCCTCTCTCTCTCTGCTTTCACCTTGCTTTTTCCTTTCTGGAGAAGAGAGAGAGAGAGCGAGGAAAAGCTACTTTTTCTCCACAAGTGCCTTTTGTGTGTAGTTACAGGGATATTAGTCTGGCACAGTGTGCCACCTTTACTTCCCGAGGAGGTAGCTTGTGAGAACGTTAAATATAAATGGCTCACATTCATTATAATCTGAATAAATGTGTCACTTTCCAAACACTTTTGTCCTTGCCTTGCATAAAAAAGATTGGAAGGTGTGTTTGTGTGTGTGGCGAGGCGAGACACGATGTTAAAATAGCTGGAGAAACTTGTGCTCTTATATCCTTCCAGGGTACAGCTCTCTCCCAAAAAAACTGGAGGACTAGAGGAGAGAGAAGTTTTCCATGAAAATGAAATGAAGAATGACTTGGACAGAGTAAAAGATGCAAAATACAATAATCCCTACACAAATATGCATAACTGAGCAGAAGGAGTTGAGGGAGAGAGAGAGAGGAGAAAGCTCAGAGTACATATTTTTTGCAACAGAAAATGATTTTCTTTCCCCCACACAACTACATAGCCACATTCTGGGAAAGTGAGAGTGTACGCCAGTGTCTTAAGTAATCTTTCAGCTCGGCTCAGATTTTCCTCGAAGAAGCTAAACTAGTTTGTATTGTTATTTATGGATGTTGGACGTAACAAGTTGGTTTCGGGGAAAAGTTGATTTTCGCACACACACACAACTTTTCAGATAAATTCGCAGAAAAGTGGGGAGAAAGAAGAACACTTAAGTTTTGCGCGTGGGAACACGAAAAGCCCTTCTTCCTCTTTGAATGTCAACGTTTCAATGAATAATTTGAGACTTTCGTCTTCCCCAAAATCTTACCATTTTCTCTCTCAATTTTAATTGTAGATTTAGCACAAGCCATAAAATCACTACTCCCTCCAAGATAACTGAGCTGCCCTCTCCTCATTTTGTATTCCTGATTTTTCGACGAAAAATTTATAGCCCGTGGAAGTAGGAACATGCAGCATAAAATTGTCCTCAGCAGATAATGTTCTCATTATGCATCCCGCATTTTCCCCTGTTTACTCCCACATACATACTTCCCCCATGCATTTGTGACTAAAAGGAGAGAGCGCCATAAAAAATCTTATTTCTTTAAAGTTGCCACAAAGGATTTAAGCTTCACTTATCTAAAGTGCATTTTTTTCCTCCTTCGAAATTATCTCTCTGAAGCTCGTTGTGCACAAAGTGCTCATCATCATCTTTAAAATATTATGTTCCTTTTCTCAGAATGGAGTGAGTGTGTATAGGCACACATGTGCCTTGTTGGGGGAAATGATTTTTTTTTCGAGGGAGGGAGGGGGATGGAGTATACTCATCTTAATAAATCGCATTAAATCTCACCCTCCTTTCAAGCATTAAATTAAAAGTCTTAAAAAAGACAAGCACATATCGTGACGACGTTGTGATCATGATGAGCATGCTTCTTAACCGAAAACCATGTTCTTCTCTCTCTCTCTCCTCCCTTTCCCCCCTTATGCATACAGCATGTATGACAATTCCCAGAGTAATGGATGAGGAACCTTTCAGCTAACCTCGTAAAATCTAATGTGCATAATAGCTTCAAAGTAGGGGAAACACTAAAGCAGACATACTTTTTTTCGGTGAGAGAGAGAAGGGTTTCTCCATAAAACTAATAATAATCATAATAACAATAAAGTGATCTCTGTCATCTGTGGCGGGCAAAAAAGGAGAGAAAGATGTGTGTGTGTGTGAGTGCAACTTATGACTTGACGAGATGAGGGGGTCGTGTCTTTCAAGAGTCAATATGAAATCAGTGTCGTTAAATAAAAAGGGAGTGTATTCTCCATGAGCCATATGTGTTGTACGTGTCGGGGAGAAAGGGAAAGTGAAATGCATAATTTTATAGTTACAGCTCTCTCCTCTCTTCAATTTCAAGAAAAAAAATGCCAAAAGAGGTCGCTCCTCCCTTTAACTCAACTTAATTGTAAAATCCTTATAAAACATTTTTTCTCAATTAATCACAAACTTTTTCCAAAGAAAGTTACACATTTCAGCAGTAAATTGAAAAGTGTGCAACATTTCTCCAAGTACGACCATCAAACCCATATTATTCCTTTTGTGTTGCACACGACATTAACCTCAGGAGAGAGAGAGTGAGTGAAAGTATACCAGAGCGCTTCTTTCTCTTTCAGCACTAGTTTTCCCCATTTTTTCTTCGTCTTCTTCCCGTCCACTCCACTGCCTTTGCCATACCGAATCAATTGAATTTCTTCAGCTCAATTGGATTCACAAAAGGTCCATCACGAAGTAGATGATGAAAAAGAAGAAAAGGACGAGATGATGATGACGATCATCATCGTCCTCATTATTATTATTACAGAGTATACTCCGTCTGCCATTTTCCTTTCCCGAGATTTTCATCGTCGAAGAAAGAAGGTGAACATTTGGGAATATTCTTCTCTTTTTCTCTCTCCATTTTCTCCAGAGATGCGAATAAAAATGTGTGTGCAGAGAAGCAAAGCCAGGGCAGGCCTAAAGGCAATCTAAAAGATGAGCTGGAGAAGAAGAAGAAGAGAAAAAGTCCAAGTGTGTATGTGTGTGCATAAAAGCATATACCGTAAGTCTGCATTGATGTGAGTCAGTCAGTCAAGAAGAAAATATATTGTATCCAGTGGCCCACTTGCAATTTGCACAACTACTTCCACCACATATGATCATCTTTCGTGGGTCTGTGTACAACTGGAGAATGGAGAAGAAGACGAGGGAGAAGAGAGAGAGATAATACGGAAGCAAACCATGTTCAATCATCAAAATAATGGCCTTGCCCATTTTCCACAATGATGATGATGATTGAATGAAATTTTTTCCCTATGAAACATTCCTTCACTTCACATATTTTCTCTGCAAGAATTCTCAATTCTCCTTGTCTCGTGAATATGATATACTCTCTATCCTGGAATGGAACAAGTCCGGTGGTATATGGACGTGTGTGGATGATGTATCCATCTGAAAAATGTATGCTCTCTTGTCCGTTTCCACAAGACATGTGGAATGGGGAAGATTTCGACATTTTCTCGCCAAGGGGAAAAAGTATATTAAGTGGAGTGTATGAGGGAAAATGGAGGTTATATGGAGGAAATAAAAGAGCAACCTGTCATAATTTAATGTGAGCGAAAGCAAAGTAGACACTTCCCGTCTGTCTTCCTCACTCTGAATGTTTCGTACACGCTTTTCTCTCTCCGGTTTGAGTAAAAACATCGGGGATTTCGGAGGAGAAAGTCGAGTTGTGCTCTGATTTCTTGTGTTCTATAAAAATACAATATATAAAAGGATGATGGTGTGTATGAGTCGGAGCTAAACAAAATGTATGAAGAAAAGAGGAAGTGAGGAGAATATGAAATGACAGCAACATGAAAACAAGCTATCGGAGTACACGGACCCACCAAATATTATTCTCTTTCTCAAAGATTTATGAACTCGATGCAAAATGCATTATATTCTTCCTCTCCTCCGAGTTCAATGCTACTCGGAAGAGTGTGTACGTGTTTGTGTGTCTGCTTCGAGTGAAGATGCAAGTAACATTGTTGTTAGTTGTTGTAAATGCTGGATCAATATCGGAAATGTTTACTTTCCATCACGAGGAAACATTTGGAAAGGAGCAAGACTAATTCATCTCTCTGATACTCTAACAATACGGCTTTATTTTAAATGTAACCTTGCTTAATGTACTGAATTTCCAGGTGAGTCTATATATCCCACCCAAATGAAACCATTTCCTTTCACCAACTTTTCAATCAATCCATCCTCGAGAAAATATCTCAATCTCAATACACATTTTCCCGTAGTTCTCCTTTTTGTTATATTGTTTCTGTTGTTTTTTTATCGCTACCTTCTGGCAACTCACAAATAAAGCAATTTTGCGCAAGCCAGGCAGACAGAGAAGAAAAAAAGTGTTTGTTGAAATAACCGGATTTGCCACTTTACCTTTTTTTTCTCCGCGTGTTTGTACAGAAGCTTCCCTCTCAAATGTGTTTTTCTTTCGAGGAAGAAGAACGTTGTGTGTGTGTGGTGGTGGTGTTGTTATTGGTGCTCTCGTCTTCAGCTTATGTATTTTTTTCTCTCCCCAGAATCTTTTTAGTACTCCTCCTCACCTTTCCGGTCCTCTGGGAAATCAAGAGTGGGATCAAGAAGCCTCTTTTTTCTCTCCTCAGCTCTTCCCTGCAACAAAATAAATATACGCCATCATCAATAGAGAAAAGGGAGGAAGAGAGAGTCGTCCACGCTCTGGAGAAAACAAACAAATAAAGACTCCAAGTCTCTCTCGTCAAGTCAAGGTGAGAACATCAAAGCCAGCAACTGGTTTGGTTAACCCAAAAGGTATCACCTATTCTCCCTCGAAGCGATGAGATTCTCTATCCTTCCTCCTCCTGTTTGGGGAGAGAAAAATAGGAACCCTTGGGCCACTTTAGTCGCGACGAGAGTGTTTTGTATTTTGTCTCCTTCCTCTTTTGTTAAGCTAACTTGAATGTATAGACGCTCAAGATTTTGAGGACAAATGCGACTGGAAAGCACACACGCTTTCACGGACGAAGGGATCGTCTCTACTTAAAAGTCGCCTTGTTTACACCTAAATCCGCTCAGTTTGCGAAAACAAATTCTTCCAAGTATTTATCCTTTCCGTTTGCAGAAAAGGAAAGAAAATGTTTTATATAGATTTTCGCTTAGAGCAAAATGTGATTCACATTAAATACTTATAAGTACTTGGGTAAAAACATCCTTTCAGGTGAATCACAAAAGGTGCATCAACATGACTAATTTAATATGAGCTCCACATTTTTCATCAAGACTTTTCCCAGAATGGCCACACATGATTAAATCAACTATCAACCCAAAGCATAACAAAATATTGCTCAAGAAGGTCCCAAGAAATGCTTTTATTCTTTTAACTTTCATCAAGTCTTGATCTTGATTGAACCTCGTTAAAGCGCTCAAATTCTTGTGTAATTATGCCAAGAATATATATATCCTTACGCAATCATGGAGTAGGCGGATTTCATTCATTCTTCATTCAGAAATTCTGATGCGAAATAGTACGACGGGCGAGATAATTATTCGAAGGAAACGAACCCTCCCTTCCGTCTGGAATATTGCGACATAGTCCAATATGTCCCACCTTCTCCACACACGCACACGTGCCCACTTCATTTTCTCTCGCCTTCGACAATCACAATTCAACCGTTCGTTTCTCTCTCTCTCTCTCTCTCTCTCTCTCTCTCTCTCTCTCTCTCTCTCTCTTGGAGCAGACATTTTTCTGCAAAATATCTTGAGCAAACTTATAAATCGCCTGAGACTCGGAGGAATTAGACAAGTCGAGGAGGGAGGAAAAAAGGTAAGCAAAGGGAAAAAACGCATGCGAATGAAAAGTGACATGTTTACTGATAAAACACTCTTTATCCTGGAAAGGAGAAAAAATTCCAGCCTTCGTACCTTGGAGAATACGCCATAAGCAGACGTGTGCGAGGAAACGAGGCGAGAGGAAGAGAGAAAATTAGTGAGACATTTTACACTCTTATTGCCTAAATACTTAAGTATACAGTTTCTTTCTTCAAGCATGGAAGCTTGAGGCGTAAAAAACTGTGTATATTTCAATGAACTCTAAGCTGACATCTGAGAACTTCACGACACAGTTTGCTTTTCTTTCCAACACTTTTTTCACGCTTCATTCTCACCATGTTTGCTCTGGAAAAATGAGGAAATCAGCATTTTAAACAGTGTTCGCAATTCTCATGAGTTTCAAACTCGTCTTATGGAAAATATGTACGAACATAACATAGCTCCCTTGTGAAATGCCAATCTATATGCATGTGTGACGTGACATTCAGACGGTGTTGTACTAATGAACCTTGCCTGTGCTTAATGAACCTGTCGCTGGCATGTTCCAAATGTGTACTTTTTTTAGGGTGCACTACGGCCGTTATGATTATTATTATGATGACGACTGCGAGAATGCAGACCAAGTTTAAGAAAATTTTTGTGTAAATGGTCTACCTGAGCATGCGTGTTAGTATTGTTCTCAATCTCAATGCATATTCTGTCGGACACATGGAAAATGTGTGTTTGTGAGTGACACATTTTTTTTCTTGTCAGAGTCAAAGATGACGGGAGGTGTGATTGTTGATGGGCTCTCTTGATAGGGAACACGAAACATGGGGAAATGGAAAGACATATACGGTTTCTAGTTAAGTTACACACATTCATCACCAATCCATCTATCTTTCTCCTCATTCTCCTTTCCAGCCTTCTTGTCTTTTTTCCTTCATCTCACATTCTTTGGAAGTTTTTTTCTCTTCTTCTTCTTCTCTTGATGATGACGAAACAGGGAAGAAAATTAAAGCTTCATCCATCATCACAACTGAGAAGAGAAGGAGGAAAAAAGGACCGGTTCACAAAAGACGAGAGGAATTAACGAGGAGCCACATGAAAGATGGACGAGAGGACAAAATGGATCGAGAATGAGATGAAATGTAAGTCAGTGAGGAAGACGTTTTTTTTCTCTCGCAAAAACCAACCACATTACACATCAGGCTTAAGAAATTCCCTTTTCATCAAGGGAATAAGAAGCTTACTCCCTTTCATCAAAGAGAAATTCGCCAAAAAAATGGAGTTGGACTTGGACCACTCCTTTAATTCATGAATGTTTTGTAAAAAAAAGTAATAAAAATGTGGGATAGGGAAAATGAACCTGAAGGGAAATTCGATGCATCAAGTTCTCATCTCTATTCGCTTGCGAATAGTGCGGCTTTTCCTCTTTCGCAAAAAGAAGGAGGAAACGAATTTGTTTTTAAGACGACTTTTGGGGAAAGTATGTCAGCTTATTCGCTGCTCCATCTTTCTAAACTCATTCTGTTTTATCCTTTGCATCTTTGAGTGGGAGCAGGACGTGACACAAGAAAAAGAGAAAAACAATTAACGGTCAACACGTGCATCAAAAAAATGTTCCGAGGCGGAGGGGAGGATAGGAGCTCGGGTGATGGACGGAATAAGAAATCATCTTAAGAAATTAACTCAGAGGGGACGAGATGTAATCCCATTTGCGGTTTCCGGTTGATATTAAAAGCTCCCTTTGATGGAGCATGTTTTCGTGTTTTGTGTATTCCAGAGAAAACAAACCCATTCATTAATTATTAACGTAAGTAAATTTTTTGTGTCTAAGACAAAGAGAAGCACAACTCGTTGGAATAAGATATGGCCATTGTACGTACATAGACAAAGACAAACAACGTCTTATGTGACTTCCAAAGAAAATCTGTTTGAGAGAAAAGAAAGGAGAGGTAAGTTTAGATTATGTTTGATTCTTAGAAGGCATGAATAGAAAGAGAAAGAAAGTTTTTATAAAAGGAAAATTACATAGATATTGAAAAAAGAAAAACTTTATCTTTTTCTCATGACTTTTGATGTTCTCTTCCCTGACTCCTCCAAACTTTTCCGCTTTTTTCTTCCCTTTCTCCAAATTGTGAAATAAATTGGGTTGAACGATCACAGAATAGGAAATCAAATTGACATCAAGACTCAGGAAAGGGAAAAAATATCTGAATCGATTTGAACATGTTTGAAAAATGATACAGGAAAGTTTAAGTAAATCCAACAATTGCTATTTTATAGGAGTTTGCGATGAGTTTTTCCCCCGTAGACTTCGACTTGTGTTTTGATAAGAATTACGAAAGTCAAAAACATGTCCTTTGTTCCACTTTTGTTTCCTCCAATCATACAAGGAAATCCTCCAATATAATGATAATCAAGTTAGAAATGGGGAAGGACAGAAAAAGCTCGTTTAAAAAAATGAGAATCATCATTAGATTTAGTATGCCAAAAGGGTATATAGACTTGTGCACTGGAGCTTCAGAGTTTCAACAAACCAAAGTTGGAATTACAGGTTAGATCATTCATTTGATTCCAGCGAAAACAAAAAGGGGATATATATTTAGTAGGAAGCTAAAGACCTAACAATCAACATAAATTGTATTGTTCTTGTTTTTGTTAAAACACTTTTGTGTATTTATCCATTGTCAGGGACTGACCCCACTCGAAAGTCAAAGCTGCGATGATGAAAGTAGTTTACAAAAGCAGCGGAATAGCGGAAATGAATGAAGGGGTGAAAGGAAAAGCCTTGTTTCTCTTCTCAGCAAATTATATACAATTTAATGGGTTTCGACCAGAGAAAGTGAACATTTTCCACAATAACCCTCGAAAAGTATCTTCTTTCCCCAATAAAACCTTTTGTACTTTTACTTATGGCTTTTTCGTAATGGATAATATGATGGTCACGCACTACAAATGTATGTCTTTGTCTTTCTCATCATGGCTCGAATTTTGAGAGAAATTGCACTGACATGTCAATTGTCAAAGAGAGAAGGTTGTAATTGTGAGCGATTTATAGTTGACAAAGAGAGGAGCCCAGGCCAGGAACTGACCACTCATCCCCATCATTGTGAAACATTTTCCTGGCAGTTTTAGGTTAAAAAGCTCCTTTCGTGAAAGGTTTAAAAAAAGGACAAGTGGAGCATTATGAATTGGATTGGATATCTATGCTTTCTGTTCCTGTATTGATTATTTTTTTGACCAGTGGAGGCGGCGGTGATGTGGTCACCGCGCCACTAGTCTCTGGTGAGGTGTGTGTGCCCCTCTTGTCATTTCCCATCCACTTTAGGACAAAGTATGAGCTTAGCAAATAATGGAGCATGTCAGGGAGAGAGAGAGGAGTAAACAAAGCTCAGGACATACATCTCCAATGTCGGTCGCGTTTAAATTTACTTTTAGGATTTCAATTGGTATGACAAGTCACGAGTGGTCTGCTCGTCCGGCTCATTTTGGAAACATCAGTTTTTTGTTGCGACGAGATCGTGGACAAAAGATCAAACAAAAGCCATCCGGGATTACTTTTATGAGACTTTTCATGTTACATTTATCTATTAGTGCTGATGAGATGACAATAGGAGGAAAAACATCTTCCAAAGCTTTTATAGTGGAACACAGGATCACCTCTTATATGCAAACTTTTAGTGAGAGAAATATTTTATGACAAACCTTCCAATTTCTATTTATTCCCCTTAATTTCCAACTACGGCACAATTGTTCACTATTTTCCTGAAGGAAAGGTGACGTGACATGAAATGATGACGGTGTCGATACAGCTCAAAATAATGATTCTTTTTTCGTTACGAAATGAACGAAGGAAAAATAATATTTCATCACTTTTTTCTCTACTCCATTTTAGCTCCGTCGAATACACGTCATTGTCTCAAAATGGATACACTTTCCATAAATAAACCGACGTTTTCCCCTTTTTCTTTGATTGCATTGTGCCCAAAAGTCCATTACTCGAACTCGAGTCTCATTCCCTTCGTTCCTGAATCATCATCACCAACTTCTTCTTACTTTTTGTCTTCACATTCTCAACTCGACTGAATTATGTCTCGAAAATGCTTTTTCTAGATTGTGTAATAGATACACACAGATGGATGGATCATGCACACGCACACGCACACACACACATGTTCCTACCATTTTTTTCTTCCAAGAGAAAAAATTTAGATGCTTTCTTCTGATATGAAGGATTTTGTACACACGCATGATACAGAGATGCACACATGATACACTTCTCCTCTCCTTGAAACTCATCGCGCGTCCCGATGAAACGGATAAAAAAGGAGAGCAAAGTTTATTTAAAACGTAAAGTGTAATAATATGGATGACAGGAGATGCACACAGTTTGTGTGTGCTGCGTGCATAATGCACACCCGGGGAAATGAATGAATGAGTGAATGAATGAACTATATTTATCCTCACAGACGAGAGTTTATAAAAAAACGTTATGCATTTCACGGGAGAACTTGGTTCGTCTTCTTTTTTCTACCCGAGCAAAAAAAACTCATCGGCAAGGTCTACAAAAATGTTGTCCTTGCCTTGTGCGTGAAGGAAAAATGAACTCCGGGAAAAGAAGAGTTGGGGAATGGAGGCAGAAGTTAAGTTGAGTTAGTTGATGCAGAAAGTAGATAAAAAAGGGAAGAAGGGAAGTGTCATTCCGTATTATTTTCGACATGGCTTAACCATAACATTTCCTCACACTTGCTTTACTCACTTTGCTCATGATACACGGATTTATAAGCACACATATATGTTTTTCTTCTCCGAGAGATTTCCGTCGGAAGATAAAACTGGAGAGAGAGAGAGAGAAATGTCGTCTTGAAAATTGAAGGGCACACACACGTACTTACAACGTAACTATAAGAATATGTATTTTTGCTCTTGTCACATGACAGGATGCAATCTGTACACTTTGTTTCATTTAATTCTTGTGTGACGAGGTTTTTTTTTGCATGATGATGTCATGAAAATGACGAGACGATATGGGATGTGAATGTGAGCTGCGAATGCGACACGAGACATGAGAGGAAAAAGGATGATGGGAAGAAGGTTATGCTAAGCTTGTCATCCATTTTTATTGCATTGTTCAGGTTCAAGTGAAGACGAAGGCTTTTTCTCTTCTCCTCTCCGTCTGGGGAGATTTTCATAAAACCACATTCCTCTGGAAAAAATATCCATGTGTTCTCCATTTCATTGTGTATATTTTTAGCAACATCATTTTCCCTTGTCTTTTTTTTCGGTGTGTGTAGATATGTGCGTATGTTGGGAATGATGACGACGTACGAAATGGGTAATGCGGATGAAAGTTTAGTCAATTTAACTTTTGCTTAAATGGCCATTAGCAAAGTTACACGTAATGTGCGTGTATGGATGTGATCCTCGTCGAGTCGACGAGTACTATTTTTACTACTTTTTTTCTACCCTCGTTTTCCCAACCACGAAATATATATCCGTGAGCTTTTGTCTCCTGACTTGAGAGTCCATTTTTCCCCAAGTCGAGAAGGTAGACGGAGACGCATAGATTTCTTTTTCTCGAAATAAAACCGAAATCCTTGTGACTTGATTTGAGTAAAGTTTTCTGAGGGAGCACCCTCAGTCGGAAGAGAGAGAGAGAAAAGGGAGTAATAATCATGGAATAGGAATGTGGAAAGAGATTTTAAGAATGTGTGAGCGAGGGAGTTGAGCTCCTCTTCTTCACTATCTCTCACCATTCCACATTATTATTGTACACGAATGTACTACTACGCGTTCTCCGGGAATGGGGAGTGGGAGAGAGAGAAAATCCTTTTTTATTTTAAGTGCGATGCAATATAGCTAAAAAAGGATTCTTTTTGGAGGAAATAATATGTACATGTTTGCATAATAAGGAGGGTGAGTGGAAAGGAAAACGATGGAGAGAGAGAAATTGTTCAATGCTCAAAAAATTGTTGAAGCTTGCAATGCAGCTGCTAACGAGGAAAATGTTTTCACAAAATGTGAACGCCGAAAGATATTGAAGGAGACGGAGAGGGAAGGGATTTTTTGGGAAAATAAAAAGGATTTGTTTGCGCTGAAATGCAATAAGTAATGTGTGAGTGGAAATAACTTTTTCGGTTGTGAAGAAAATATCGGGAAGGAGGTTTCTTCAGTCAGTTAATGGTGACTCGATGCTAAAAGCCTGTTCAAATAGTATTTATAGAGTATTGCGTATGGCTGAGTCAGCTATAGTAGAACGTGATCAATTGAAGCAGTAGAAAACTTAATTTTAATTTTTGTAATTTGACTTGGTTTAACGTCTCAATTATATTTAAACCAAACAACTGAGAGATTCTAAATAATTAGATCGACCTCCATTTTCGAGCTTGTTGCTGTAGTCGTCGTCCGGAACTTGCTGGACATTTCAAAGTTTCAATCTTCAATATATCCAGCAAATTCTTCTCTTTCCACGATCTTTTCGTTGAAATCAACGGAGCAAAAAAAACTCCGAATGGGAGGGGAAAATGTATCATCTTTGATTATCATCCGGATATCTAGTCACCACAGTCAACAATGTGCGTAGAGAACGAAGTAGAAGAATGTTCGTAAAACTTTTTTTTATTATCCTCTAACTCCCTTCCTCTTGTTTCCTTTCAAGTTCAGGAATCTCCATCATTTTCCACATACGACATTTGACGAAAAAAATGAGATGTGTGTGGTGTGGTTGGTGACTTGTTGGTTCCTTCTTTTGTAACAAACTGACTATCGAGAGGAAATGGAGAAAATTCCAGATGCTAAGTCGGGCATGTTCTCCTCTTTAAAAAGGGGAGAAGAAGAAAGTGTATGACAATTTTCTTCACAAATCATCATCCTCATCCTCATATTCCAATGATCATTCCCCTTTTTTACAATTGACAAGAGACAAGTAAAAAGAGAGACGTGTGGAGCTAAAGCTGGATAGCTCGTGCCGTGTGTGGGGAAGAAGGGGAAGTGGATGATGATCATCATCCGTCATAATAGTTGGAGAAATGAGGATCGAGAGAGAAAAGGGAAACAAGTGCATACCTACGCGAGCTTTTTATCCTCTCTCTCAAGTGCCTTCCTTGTTTGCTTTCATTCTTTTCATTCCTTTGACTGAGTGACGGACTGACAAGGAACTTCTCTCTTTCACAAGAATACCTTTTCCCTTTCTCACTTTCAACTTCTTTTCTTCTTCTTCTTCTCAAAGATCCACGTGAAGTGAAAGGAAAGGAAGAAGCTCAAAGGACTTTTTTTTATTGGAATGCGTTCCACTGCACTGCAATAGAAACTCGCAGACAATTCTCTATTGATAAAAAAAGAAGTGAATAAGAAAATTTCCTCATTCACAGTTGAGAATTTATATATTTTTTTCAATCCGTGTGAATGTAATGAGATGAGATGAAGGAAATGCACCTTTAAAGTAGAATTTTTTCTTCACTTTTTAAACACGAAATAAAAAGGAAACGGAACAAGAAAATTCTTGTCTGATGTTCGTCCACGAGGAAACTAGAAGAGGTGTTGGGTGTTGTGCACCTCAATGTATAAGTTGAAAATGAGATGGTCATTAGTGACCTTGTTAAATGAAGTTCATGAAGCGGATAAACACAAAAAAATAACCATCCAGAAACTTGGAGAAAGAAGCTTTCCACTTGAATGGCTGATAACTCAGCTTTTCTTGTGAAGCCTCTAGTTTTGCAGTATAGATGACTGTGAACATTATGCAAATGAAGCTGTACTCTCAGAACCTAATGCGAATTTTATTCGGAGAAAAAGAAGGACGTACGAAATTGAGAAGGAGCCTTAACTTATATGGTTTGTGTCTAGGTTTCGCGAGTATTTATAGAAAAAAGGGTAGGCATCAACACCCAAGTTATTTGCATGCCTCCGCTAATATGAACCAGAGCAAGCGAGCGACACGACAGCAAATGACATTTCTCGGAAGGAAGATGTGTTCAGAGCCAAGAACCAATCCATGTCTTCAACCTTTTTTTAAAAAAAAGACTATCACACGAAACAGAAAATTTCCCCATGAATGTGCACAAACATGGCGGAAGAAAAAACTGCAGCAGCAAAACGTTTTTGCGCCGATGTCGTTCTCTCTCTCTTTCTGTGTCATCCTCTGCCAAGTGCAACTTGCAAAAAAATACAGCCTAGAAAAATATAAATAATGTCTACATTTCTAGTCTAACTAAATGTTTATGTGTGGGGGAAAGGGGAAAAAGAAGGGAAGTGTTGTGGAAGCCAAAGCCACGAAACGAAATCATGACGATAATGTCGCTTTTGTAAATATGATGATGCACATTTTCCCGATTTTTGGCACAACTTCCAAAACATTTTTTTTTGCCTTCGTAAAAAAATTTGCGATAAAGTGACTAGACTCTCGCGTGACTGTAGAGTTATCCGATATGGAGAAGATGAGCGTGCAAATTTCAGAAACGAAGAACAAGTTCACATCTGTTCAAGTGAAACAAAGCGTAGCCACATGCTTGTTATACTACAGCCAGCTTTTAACTTTTGCTCCTAAAAAGCAATTTCCTTTAATTTTAGGAAGACATTAAACTTCCAAAGAGAATATCAAAATATATCATTGAGGTTTTGTTCTCCGAACCGTATCAATTTTTATTGGCCTTCACTTTTTCCCAGATCGGACTTAAATCCTTGTGAACAAATGATACTGATTTCCCCTCTTCAAAATGATATCATGATTTGATTTCTCCTCTGTCCAAATCAAAATCTTGTTTTCTAAATCCTTCTCATCCTCCCCAACAAAAAATTCCTTTCCACTACATCTCCTCTTGTAGGGAAAAGAGAAGGAGATTAGGACAGAGAGCCAACAACCCATAAAAAGAGGTATATGCATTGATGCACCCACAAAAAGGAAATGAATGCATTATCTCTCCGTTTCTCTCTTGCATCATACCATGCATCCCTGCACAATAATGTTTTCCTCTCGTGACCAAGAGAAAATGAATCCTTACCCTTGTTCTCCAGCGGAAAGAAATGTATTCACATGTGTATTTTTAGAAACACACCCTCGATCTTACTTGTGCTCGCAGCTCGCACCCAGTTCCAGTCCATCCATTTTATTTCCGTGAAAACAAAGGACAATAGGGAAAACGTAAATGTTTCACTAAATCCCTTGTATCATATCAGAAAAAAAGAAAATTTTTAGGTATCGCATCACGTTCCTACATAACAGCACATCGGAAAGGAAGAAAATGCCGAAGTGGCATATCAGCTTCTACATTTTTTGTTCTTTTTCCGCTCCGTCGCAGTATAAAGCTGATACAGCATATGTGAATCCAATTAGACATTCCTGCCGCCCAACAGCTTACACTAACCACAATTACCGAGAGATATCTAGCGCAATCTTTGACGGTTGGTTATCCCATGAAACCATATCGTAGCGGAGCGAAGAGAACAAAAAAATATATCTAAGCGAAGCTTCTTCTTTCCCGTTCCAACTTCCAACAATCATGTTCCAGAAGAAAAAGATTGCATTGAGAGTGACTGGTGACGCCTAGTTGATGTACTATGCTCTCAGAAGAAGAGAGTTCATCTTTTGTGTGTGTTTTTCACAGCGCCAGATATTACCATTGTGTATTTATGAAATGATGTCGAGTAATTGTAAGTATTAAGTGGCAACATACCTCCTGCATTACATTACGTTACAGTAAACAATACACAAGCTCACATGAGGCAAGACTAAACATGAAGAGGGCAAGAAAATATTGAAAACAGTGGTGGTGGTAGCGAGACAAGAGGAAAAAGTATGTATTTCCAGACGCGAGAAGTAATTTGACCTTAACTGCGTTACATGACATGAGAAGGGATGTGTTTAGTTAGGATAAAGCTTCTATAGTTTGACATATGGACATATAGAGAATATACGGAATCCCCTCCGGAGCAAGATCAAGTCAAAAAAGCAACAAGAAGGGGTCATATGGTCAACACATTGCCGAACTCGGTCTGCTCTTGAAAAAAGGGAAAAGAAGAGAGAAAAACTCCTCTGCTGACTTGACTGTTTTTCTGAGTCACTGAATAATGCCTCCACATATTCTCAACTCAATGTCGGGATGCATTTTTCTCACTCTTGTGGAGAGAGAGAGAGACACACACATCTTTTGAGAAAAATAGAGGAGAAAAATATGTGTGATGTCAGAAGCACATTTGTACTTTTACTGAATCTCTGCTGCGCTCACGATATGACTATTGTCTTTGGAGTGACCAGACCAGATGCAATTTTTGTAAAAGAATAAGGGTTTTTGATGTGCGGACATGTGTGGAAAGCATGCGAGTGCATCTAACTAAACTGCATATATTTACGAGAGATTTGATTTTTTCCCTCTCCTTTCAATTTTTATTACAATATTTATTGTGAAGGAATGTAAGAAAGAATGCCACCCACTTTGCCATGTTCTGCCAGAGGCTTCCCTTCCAAATCCAACACGGAAGGAAGTTTACTTTAAAAAGTGAGTTTAGACCAAGAATCCTTCACCACTCATTTTCAACACGCTCTCATACAGACACTTTATGTGTCAAGGTGTTTTGTGTGTGCCACACACGCGCATAAATGAGCAAAGTGCATTTGTCCAAGAAGGACGAGAATTCATATGTAAAAAAATGAATGAGGTTTTCATTTCAGTTGTGTGTGATTGACAAGATGATAGGAAAAGAGGGAGCCCTCCTTTGTTTTTATTTCATTAGATTTATTTAAGTGAAATGTTGTTCTGGAATTTTCATATTGTTCGAACTGGATCCAGTTTTTTGGGGGAATATGTTGGCGTTATAGAAGGTTCAAAGATGGAGAGGGGAACTGAACTGTGTGATAGTTTGATCTTCTGCTTGTACCTTGTCACTTTCCCAATTGCATTTCACACTTGCACTCGTCTCCCAACGAGCTAATGTGCACACTACTGCACCTTATAACTTTCCAGAAAAGAAAATATGTGCAGTTCTCTGGATGAGAGAGAGGAGCTCACTCTACACTGGCACACGTACGTCATGTCATCTGTCAATATTTTGGACAGGGAAAGAGAGCGAGAGTTGAGAGGATGAGGAGGGAAATGTATATATCTCTCTCTCCAGCTCCAACCTCCATCCATTCCCGTTTACGTCCGTCTCTGTCGAATTGAATAAAAGGAGGAGAATGTTCTGGAATGGATAACGTTGCACCTCCAAACCTCCAACAACCCTGGAAAAGAGAAGGCTTCCTCTGGAAAGTTGGTGGTGTTGGTGTTGGTGTGCACACGATCTACATTCAAGTCAGGTGAGGTTTTATTCCTTCACTCATCCGATTTTATCCTGGACATGATCCTCCAATTACTCCGAAAAGAGGATACATTTTCCACAATTTTCACTGAAATTGTTTATACTCTCTTTCCTCCCCCGTTCCAGCTTCGCCATTCTTTAATAACGATTAGCGAGGGCATCAATGATGTGATCGGATGGTTAGTGTGGCAGCTCATTAGCTGATTGTGTCATGAAGCACATTCCTGATAAAAGCTACTTACTCTCCTCCAAACTGCCATTTTCGAGCGTGATCCAAAAAATCGAAAATAGTGAACACCTACAACACGCCAATCTTTTTCCAGGTCTCCTCTCACCCGAATAAAAAAACGAGCTCCATAGGAGCTCCAGTCTATATTCGATCCCACTTTTTAATCCATGAGAAAATTCGTGGAAATGTGCGAGTTGGATTAGGAATACGCATCCGAGTTATCTCTGGGGGAAAATGCTAAGTACGATATTACCTCGAAACCTACAACGGAAAAGCTTCTCTCTCTTCCTCCTCGTCACAACTTGGAAGAGGGTATTTTTCGGATTTATTTCATGACTTTTGTCATTCCCTTTCCTTCCTGAGCCTTTAGCGTTGTTGAAGCACGTGTAAAAAGCGTTACTTTTGACGAGATAAAAAAAACTTTGTGTGTGTGTGTTAGTGAGCATGGAAAATCAGCTTTACAAACCTCATTTTCAAATGGAAACGCATGAAATTTCACGATTACTATCGAAAATTGGTTTTTCAAGACCAAAGAAGAAAAAACGTGGAAAAATGGTGTAAAATTGTAAACCTCAAAAAAAACGTATTGGATTTCACCTTTTAAAAAAGCTTCTCTGCTTTCCAGAAAAAGCACATTAAACCGCATATCTCTCTTGGAAAAAACACATAAAAACTCAGAACTCTCCCTAGAATTTTTGTCTCGCTTTAGTTCATTGAAAATTTTCGTCGAGTTGAGTGTCTGCCTTTAGCTGACACTAATTAAGTTCACTTTTTTGGGGGGAAAATCACATTATTGAAACAGTTGGAATTTTCGTCTGAGAAAAGTTCATATTTGCTTGCTCCTTTTTGTCTTTTGTCTCATTCCGAAGCAAAATTAAAACTCTTCTTCATTCAGTCTCATTTCGAGTCGAGTTTTGGGGTTACCCGATTCCGTTTCCCTTTCAAAATTCATTGTGAAAATGGTGAGCACACTTTCCGTTCCGAACCTGAGGAGAGAAGAGAATAATACAATCTGTTTTCAATGAGGAAGGCAGCTGTGACTCCAACTTAACTCCAGATATCCCCTTTTTATAGACAATACAATGATCCTTGTAATTTTCATCTGGAAATAAGATGAGGTGAGCATAATTTCCTCCTCCTCTTCTTCTTCCCTCAAAGTTTAATATGCATACTTTTTCACATCATTCATACATCCTCCTTTGTCAGCTGGAGAAAATCTGTGTGAGTCTACACATATTCTTCCCTTCATCCGCATCAATTGTAAGGATATATCTAGATATGCGGGCATGCACCGCATAATAATTACGATTACGATCGGAGATGATGATGAAGCAAAAAGCTCATCAGATCACACTTTCTCTCTCTCT
>JAQFZW010002125.1:0-19602 GCA_034687055.1 Heteromurus nitidus
ACAAAGGTGTCAATCACACTTTTTAAAAGTGATTTACATTGAGTTCGGAAGGGACCTTCCCTCTAGTTATATTTCTACCTCGATGGTTAGGCCTGTACACATAGCATTTGACATGTGCAAGTAATTTAGTGTCTGTTGGCGCCTCATATTTCTGAAGCAGCAGCAGTGCACAACGTGCTTTTACTATGGAACAAACCAGGAGAAAAGTGAATGCAAAATCCAAAATAATAATAATAATAATTCTCGTTGGCTTAGTTAGCGGGTTTTTTGGCAGTCTCAAGTGGCATATTATACATACATAATATAATGAATATGCCAATGTTGCATGTATTTGTTTTATATCTCTCATAAGAAAAAATATGAATTACTGTTTGCATGACAACATGGATTTGAGGTAAAATCTGCCACGAAACATTGCTGACGAGAGAGAAAAGACTGAAAGACGCGATATACATAAAGACATGATATTTATCTGGTGCACGGGTGTTCACAACGATATATGATCACCAAGGAGCGGATATGCTCGTAAATGCATATTTTGTTTCAAATCGTAGGCTTTCATCCTGGAAACAGAATTCCTGATAGTTTTGCCAATGGAAAGTTTTTACCGCCCATAATTGCATTTTATTTCGCATTGCCCAAAATCGTGCATATTTCGAAAATTTGTAATACAAAAAATGAATGTTATGAAGAATTTCGAAGGCCGGCACCAAGTTTATAAAATACAAAGAGTACTGCAACGGTTACGTCTTGTAGTGTCAGTAGTGTGAAATACTATACATCATGTAACCATGGGAACGCTCTTTATCTTTAATAAGCTTGATTCGCACTTTTAAATTCGAGGAACATTTATCTTGAACCCAAAGCTTTTATGCAAACTTCCTGACATGTGCCATGATTTCAGCTCGCAAATTGCAATTTGCATATTATGTATAAATGCATTATTTTGAGCTCCTGATATGTGCATATTTTGACTGTTTTTGACTGTCCATATTTAAGTGCATATTTCGATATTTTATGTGCCTTTATGCTTGCATATTTCGGTACTTTTTTATGTGCCTTTAAATCCGTTCCTTGATGATCACACACATATGTGCATAAACCAGCTATATGTAGTTTAATATGTGTATGTAGAGTTATGTATGTTTCAACATATGTGCATATACTATATAGTATTTGTGTTCATCGCCAGTAATCGTTTAACCGTCCATCCTAATAATCGCGTAGATTAAACGAAAGCATTTTCAGTGTGGTACATACACATTTGCTGATAATGGAGCACGGGTAAGCGTCGTCGACTACAGCTGCCCACAACAATAATTCTATTCTAAAATCGAATGGTTTTCGCTGGAGAGAATGATGATGTTTCGGGGAAAGAAGCTCAATGATGATGATGATGCTGCGCTTGCATAACTCAAGATCCTTAAATCATAAGAGCAGGTATTCTGCTTTTGTACTACTGCAGCCACGCAACATGATGATAACATATATGTTTTTTGTCCGCAAAAAATAGACTCTCTTTTAAAAAAACGTGTGCGATGAATGGGGAAAAGGGATCAGCCCGTATTATCTGATTGTGATGAGTGAAAAGATGAGTCTCACGTCCAGGAAGTTGTGTTTTGTACGGCTGCTATTCGTTTCGTGCATCACAATAAGTAGAATGATGATGATGAGAGATCCTTTGCATTCATCCACACAAAACACATGATAAATATATATACGTTTTATCCAAAGAATTACGTGCATGTGTGAATTGGAGTTTGCTTTCTCTTTCTGAATTCCCAATTGACTGACTGATGAGTATATGTTCGCTTCACAACATATCTGCGCACAATATTACAGAAACATGCGATTCTCCGTGATTCTTTCTCGCTGTCTAATCAACTCTCAATTGCATATTACCGTGCTCAATAATGCCACACACGGAAATGAACACTCCAGCAGAAGGATGAGGCAACGAAAACTCTCAAGAGTCATTCGCCAAAAAAAGGCACGAACGCTACTGATTTTGCTCTGAGAGAGCATGGATTTATTTTGGATGGAAAATGCTTCCGGTGTGCAGCGGGCATATGTATATGTTCGTATATCGTCGGTGAAGAAACAGAACGTCATAACTGCATTTCGTGAATATGGGAATATGAGAGATTTTTGAAATTTGGTGCAGATATGCAGATACGCCATTTTAATCTTCAATTTATCAAGTGCACATATATCCAAAATAATTCACAAAATGTAGTTATAATAATCTGTTTCTTCACCGACGATATGTGAAAGCTCATCGTTCCACGTTGAATATTCACCTGTGTTTTTGCTTCGTATCTTTTTGTTGCTTAAATTCTCTTGTGTTTTATTTTTTTTGCATTGGGGAAATAATGATGGGTAGTATACTAGCGTATATATTTCCGTACTGCTTATTCATCTTCCAATTCAACATGTTACTTTTTTGTTCTCTCTTCTGCTATCTCCCACTTCGCGAACGTAATCAGTCAGTCAAAGTCAGAAAAAAGGGTTGCGTATACATTCATATGCGTACTCATATAGACACGACGATTAGCAACAGCAATGATATGTGAAAGCGTATATTTCTCTCTCGTTCTTCTGATGAGATTACCAATTCCCAGCACGTGCACGAGTCGGTTGTACATACTATCACTGGTTCTCGCCCACTTTTCTTGTGAAAGAAAGAGGTGCTTTATCGTCAAGCTTAAAGAAAAAAAGGTGAAAGAAATCCTCCTACTCTATTTTTGCAACGTGGTTCTTTTTAACGCAATTCAATACTCATTTCGATTTAATAAAGTTTGGGAGGTTATGAGTGTGTGGCACATGCCTATATACGGAGTTTATTTTTCTCTCTCGAATGATACGTTAATCCTTTATTCTCCAAACTGTGTGTTTCTTGAGGGGAGATGGAAACTTTCCACGTTTTTGGAAGGTGTTTGCGGTTTTTTAAAAATATAGAGAAAGTGATAAAGTTTATATAGATCGTCAATTTATATTTATTTTTTGTAGAGGGTGATTTTTTCTTCAACAGAGGCCGGATGGGTCAGGGCAGAGATGAGAGAGAAAAAGATTTTTTTCTTTTTGGTGCTGCTTTTTCGTTTATAATCCAGTTTTGAGGAAGAAGGGCGGCGCTCGATATATGTTGACATCGATCAGGTTGTGGATGCGACGAGTTAAGAACTGAGCATGGACCAGAGAGATTCTTGATGTCGAACGACCAAATACACTTCCAAAAGAGTCTCAACGCATTAATCTTTTCTTTTTTGTTACAATTCAGTTTAGAAGGAACGGAAATATGTGTGTTCTTTTATTCTTCATGCTGAAATATGATTCCGGTTCTTTTTTCCATTTCTCTCTACAATATCATAATCCGAATGAATAATGAATTTCAGTGTGTTTGAGCAGGTGCATCCATTTACCAAAAAAAGATGAAGAAAAACGGCAACTTTTGTGCTTTTTTTCCTCATCTCTTTGCAAATTCTTTGGAAAAAATGGGGAAATCGATAACAACAGATGCAGCAGGAGCGCTGAGAGAAAACTAATATATTTCAGGAGGATGACGATGGCGACGCTCATGGAACAAACTGCAACGTAGTCCTTTCAACGGAATCATGATGACTACGATCAAGAGTCCAGAGGGAGAGAAAAACTTGAAATAAATTAATAAAAAAAGGATGACAAGCTGTGTCGATGGAATGCAGATCTAAAAAATTTATATATGAAACTTCAAAAGATCTATAAAATATCCTAGCGTTTATTGGGATATGCGGGCTTCTTCGTGAAATATATAAGATTATTGGCATTTATTATTTTGTGTCTCCTCATCTGCTCCTAATATCACGATTCTGAGACATATAAATCTATTTTGAGTGACACGTTATCAGCACTATATTTGCGTTGATATAGTAACACCTGAGGGGGTTTAAAATCCATACCATGCCAAATTGAAATTTTGTGCAAAAAATAAGACCCTATTAATCTCCTGAGGAGCATATTGTTGCGGAGGCAACACTCAAGAAAATGAAAACCCATCACACACCGCATGCATAATTAAAACACGATGCATATGATTGTATGCGTGGAAAAGAAAGTTGAAGAATAACCTGTATCATAACCATTCTATTGTATATTGAGCGAATATATACAGGAAAACGGGATTGAAGAAACGAATTTTTTGCAACATTTTCACATGATCATAAGAGATTCTGGAGCACATCATCAAAAATAAATGCGAAATTCAAGGGAAAACACTTTGGGACAATAGGATGGAGGATATATAGAGAGACAGACAGAGAGAGAGAAGGCAAAAGGTCTCTCACGCGAAACGAGCTTACTACTTCTCCTCCTGGAGCACCTCATTAAGATGAGAGGCTTTTGCTATATATCCTGTATATATGATGTAAGAACGTGAAAAAATATTATATAAAAATCCTTCAGACTATTCCTCTTAACCTCCATAGTCGTAGTATCATACAGTATTAATAAATGTTTTGTTCGAAACAACATGGATCTTGAGAATATACATGCATATTTTTAAACTCAATACTTCTACAGAGTCAAACGTATTGTATTTATAAACCTACGAGTATATGTATTTACACACCCAGCGTCCAATTAACTTTTTCCTCCCCTCGAAAAACTTTCTTTTTGTGCATAATCTCTCGTTAATGAACGCGTGCACTTTCTCTGTGGGGAAATGGGATTAAACCGCAAAAAGTTAAGTCGACACTGAAAATAAAATATATATAAAAAAAACTTCTTGTTCTTCTCTCAATGGAGCATTTTTGGCTTGTCTCCCAGCTTAAGCTCAGGAGAGCGGAAATTAAAAAAGTTTCTGCAAATTTGCATTTACATTTGTTTGAGTGGTTTCGTACTTATTATCGTGCGTATCTACCTATATACATGTCGTAGTGTTACAATGGATATCAAAAAACATCGTGTTACAATTGTATGGAGGTGGGGGAGTAGTAATATGTGATAATGTGTGCACAGTCTCATGAACATATATTTCGTCTCGTTCCGACTTTCTCCAACAACGTTTTATTTCCTCGGGACATACCAATTTGCAACCACTTTTGTACATTTGTAGTAATTTTTTTGCGAAAAAAACCTAGGATGAGTTTTTACGTGTGATGGTTGGCATGGCACACGCGATTCATAAAAGATTCAGATCTTCCCTTCAAAACTAAAGTGATTCTTATTGATATTGTGGAGAGCACTTTTTGCACTCTTCTTTTTTTGATCACACACACGTCAAGCTGGAATATTTTTTGTAAGGATCGTACAATATCAGTGTTTTTGAGATGAACAAAAAAATCGTATCTTCCGTCTTGAAATGCCCTGATATGTCTGGAAGTCTACCCGAAATACACTATCTCCATCTGGACTAGAAAATCCATAGCGACTGGAGAACCACTTTTGCTTTCTCTTTTCTGTTGCAACAAAGCCGTGAGCATTGGTGTGGTGAAAGCACATACATTTATGGGAAAGTGAAAGGCATTGGTTCACCGGGGCATTGTGAACCATTGGGTGAGGGAAGCGCGGTGGAAAGTTTGTTGTTGTTTTTATACTCATTTCTACACATTCTTGTAAACACGAAATTTTAGAAGGATTTAATTAATAATTATACCGTAATTCGTTAGTGTTTTTCATGTTTCTGCATAAAATGAGTGGAAAATGGAGCAGGAGAGCGAGGTTAAAGGACTTGGTAAACGTGGGGGATATAGCATTTACAGGACGCTTAATCGAATTTGTAAGTTGAATGATTGAATATCATTTTAATTTTGTTTGTAATTTTGCATTAATAAAATATATTTATTTTAATTATAACACTAGATTTGAAGGAGAAGGGAGTGTAAAATTATTTTGGAATGGAGTCAATGGTGTCGGCTATCGTCAAAAGTCAAAATCGTGTACAGATGACGTGCTACACATCATGTAATAACACAATATCATTCCTTCATCATTTTCGATTGTTCGATTAATTACATTTAAGATTTGCTAAATGAACTACATACAATCAACGTACTTCAAATAAACTATTGCTGTCATGGTAGACGGGCTCTTCATGTATTCTACATTTCCATTTTTTGTGAAATACTAATTTGGGATTTTTCTGGGATTTCGGTCCTGAAAATTCAATCAAAAGTACTGGTTGGCTACCCGGGGAAAATGGAACCTGTGGAAACAGGCCATAATTATTATTATCTACGAAAGAATTCGGAGCAGCTCAAACGAGATTCCCGAAAATACCATTCCCACTTTCCCTTGTAGCCATAAAATATGTAAAGTATTCCATGACAGTAATAGTTCATTTAGCGTACATTGAGTACAATATAAAAAATTAACGATGCGATATTTAATACCGTATTTAATATTTTATTTGGATTTTAATGTTTAAAGAGTGCGACCAGAAGGACCGAGCAGGTTGCTAGCGTGAATTAAATTGAAAGATCATCAAAGGAAAGTGATCTTTTCACAGAGACAGAGATCATTGATTGGTAGTGTGATGATGATTGTTGATGTACTGTGTGCTCGGTGACATTTTGACAAGGTAGTTTTGAGGAAAATTATTTTATTAAACTTGTTGGGATAATTGTGTTATAAAAATTCAGTTAATACTATAAAAACTCCCATTGTTGAATACATCTAATCGAAAATATTTTTGTGTTTGATTGTGTTTCAGTAATTCGTTCATGAAACTGGTCCGTAACCTATTAGGGCACCAACAACAGACGATATAATTTGAAAATCTTGGGCTAACAATATTTCGCTAAATTAAAATTAAAGATCTTGAAGAATGTTTAAATCATTTCAATACATTCCATGTAAATTTGAATTGTGAAAAAGCCATTGTCAGTGAGATGAAATGTAATTTATTTAATAATATTTAATATTTAAATCTCGAATAGCAAAAATTCTTGTATTTTCGTAAATGAATCTGTCCACACACCAGGGTCCTTGTAGTACGGAGTCAAACTGTTGGGGATGTGATATCAAAAATAATAATTAAATATTACTGAATGTCAAGATTTTTAGAGGTTTTTTAGAAGGTTGCTCAAACTCTCTCTCTCAAAAGTGAGCTCGCCCAAAGATAAGTCAGATATAGACCATGACTACTATCGGTATGCTTATCTAGCAGTTATCTTGCTGGTACCCTTGCTTTAAGAGTACAACAATTATGTAAATACCGAGTGAGTGACGGAAGATTTGTTGATTTGTCATGAAAATGAATGAAAATGTCATGGTAGTTGCTGCTACCTGGTAAATGCTTAGATTCCATTGATTGAATGTGAATACGATATGCACCATATAGGTTGCATGGAACCATGCATACATACTCCGCTTTCGGAATAAGAAGATAGTTCATATCCGTGGCTGAACATTATAGCAACATTGAGTTAAATGAGTTACTATGGTAACATGTTGCAAGCCGCGGCTATGAACCCTTTTCTTATTCCGAAAGCAGAGTATATTTCAAATATTCAACGTATCGAATATTTCAATCCCCAACAGTTTGACTCTTTACGACGACGGGCGATCCCTGGTCCACACACGTGTCATTTTTAAACGTAGATTTTACATAATTTGGTCTAAAATAATCTCAGCTTTTAACAACATTCATTCAACGATGGCCGTTACTTGTGTTTTAACATTTCATCCATGTTTGAAATCAATGGGAGATTTTATCATATACGCTCATAAAAAGTCATTGCACGTTTTTTCGCAGTGTAGTCTGATTATGCAGAATATAATGTATATATTATGCTTGCGGTCAAAAACACTTTAAAACAAAATTATTCAATATATTTCGTATTATACATCGAAGAGGAAAACCCATTTTGCAAAGTTTTGGAGGACAAGGATCCTCCAATCATGTAAAGCGTGAATAGCATTTTTTTTAAAGTATCGAGAATATACTAAATACATACATTTCGCGCATATATAAAATCCCAGGTCAAAAAGGTGACTTCCAACGATCATCCAAACCTCAAACTGAAACTCAACTCTTGAGAAATTATTAAGATTTTGGTGTCTGCAAAATTTAGCAAAGCATAAGCAATAACGAAATGCATCATCACAAAAAATTTTAATGGCATTTTACGAGCGTTCATTCTGACCTTAAAAACTGTTTCATCCCGACCTTTCAAGAAACATATAATGAAGCTGGCCGACTGGTTATATATAAAACCCGATCCAAAACGTCCCACTTGATTGTACATGAAAACTTACTCAAACACATTAAAACATTTTGTACGTGGCATGATGAATGGCAAAATGATTATTTCGTTGTTTGTACATAAAAGAGCTTTTTTCACTTGTTATATCTCGCATCACCTTCCTGTCCTGCTAAGAAAAAGAACGCATATGCAACACCATCATCATCATCCAGTGATTATTGAATGGACAAACGAAACGCATCTCCCATCCAAGAGAAAATGGATAGAGAGAGAGTCAAAATCTCTGCAATCACGTTCATTAGTATGAGGAAGTGATGATGATGATGATGCTGGGGAGCGTGTATAACACATCACCACGAACATTTTTATATACACATCTCGTTTAGGATATATTGTATGAAAACGCCCAAAAGTTCATCTTGATGCGTGGCTGGATTAAACTGCCTTTGAGGATTCAAGTTAAATTCTCACTGTGTACTTTTTCTCCCCTTCTTCCTGAATTGTCCATATACACATATATCGTGTGGCGGAATAGTAAGGTTCCCTGTATTATTGTGTATTCATTCTCGTTGAGTTCTGCCTCTTCCACTCATCACCTACCAGGACCGAAATGATTTACACACGAGTATTATTTTCCCCTGTTTCCTCAGAATCCACACGATAATCATGTATGCTCAACAATATATATATCGTACAATAAGTATACATTCTGAGGCAAATGTTTCAAGAAGAAGTAGAGGGGGAAATCTTTAAGAATTCCACGAGTCAAGAACACACATACGTTTTAAGACTAAATGTAACAAAATAATATACCACATTTCAGCATTTCACGAAGAAAAAAGTGCTTACCCCCGCACAATGACACTCGAAATGTTTTTTTTATTGAACGAAAGGAGGTGATCATAACAAGGAAGGTCAATACAATTTTTTAACAAGACAAAAATATATATATTCGTTACGCGTCTCCTTGTTTCCTGCAGCGAGACAAGTATAAAATATCTTCTCTGATCCACATGAAACCCATCTCGTTATTTCCTCAAAAAAATATAAACGAAAAGTACTTAATAAAACGCAACCTTTTAAATACGTCATGTTGTAAAAAATGTTAATAATAATCGGTATAAGGAACTTGTAGTCCATATCTTGTCGAGTTCAAGGCTAGGTTAGCATTATTCCCAAGAAATAAAAGTTGCACGTATATTATTTTGATGAAACGAGAAAAGATAAATATGGGTGATGGCTCGTTTTCTCTCTCTCTCTCTCCTTTTGCAGTAGCCCAACGTAAAAATTCTTTATGACATATATGTCGTCATGACGTCTTTTTTGGGGTCGAATTACAGGATATTAAACCGAAAACATAGGAATTAGTGTGCTAGTCCAGTCCAAGTACGGATGTAGAGAGAGAGATAAAATAACAGTGAAGTGTAGAAATGAGTACACACCTCACTTTTTGAATGCCTTTATCGATGATGATGTGACTGAAATGATTTGCCATTACCTTAACGGTTTGTCAAATTTTTTGCAGTTTCGTTGAATCAAATAAGTAAGTTGTAGTTTCTTTGCATAGTTTAAGTTTAGAAATATGTAATTGAAATTTGCGCGAACAACTTATTGCTATAAGTAAAAACTTAAAAAGATTCGTCTAGGTTCCAATTGAAAGCATAAAATAATGTTCCCTTAACAATATTCGTACCTGGCTTTACTTGAATCTAGACGAGACTTAAGGACATGCAGGCATTCGATGTTTTTCCAGTCAGTTTTTTCACTACAGATTTTATTACACTCAACAAATTTACGGAGCATATAAATAATTATTACTAAAGAATATAGTACACGTTTTTGTGGAAATATGCCAACAAATTTCAAAAATCCAGAATGGTCCTTGTGCAACATTTCGACTCTTTGCATTGACTGAGAATAATACGCTTGCAAATCATGAATCTTTTGAACTGGTAACGGTGTTTTTGAAGGCAGGGTACTAAACTCAGGGTATTTCCCAGGCAACTTGTGATGCGTATATCATGAAGGAAGTATCACTTTGCCGTTTCTCCTGGATACAATACTGTATTCTAACTCCCAAAAACCTTTCGTTTTTACACTGGAGGATTTAAGTTGAGTGTAATATCGGATACAAAACTCAAATCTTCACCTCTCTAATTTCATGAAAAAACATCGATTCACTTCTCTCACTTTCTGACGGTTCCTCCTTCATTCATTTTGCATTACATACCGATTTTATATAACATGTTATCATAAAAGTGTCTAATTCACTGCTGACATAAGGTCTTGCGAACATAGTGTTAAAACACCACATGTATATACAAAAAAATGCATATAATCATGGTTTTACGAAGACGAGAGATAATAAGTGACAAAGGCGCTTCTTTCTTCTCACGAAAAATAAAGCCTGTGGCACGATGAATTTGTTGCTTATATGAAGAAGAGCTGTGTGCTCGCGTCATTATAATTCTTGCGTATACTTGTGTGTCATGGTGATGATGATGTGATGAAAGCTCTCTGTCTCTGGCTGAAGAAGTTATTCCACTTTTTGTGTTACAAGCAACACAACATGTTTTCGCTGAAGGATGCTGCTCATGATATATCCATTTATGAGCATGATGCTTCTTCAGTCATATATTTTTTCTTGATAAACATCATTGGTTATTATGGGTCGTAATTATGATGGGTGGCTCATCATATCTCACTTTCATATAATCCACATATATATCGCTTTTCCATTATCATGATATACCCTATAATCAAGCTCCATAACAAAAATAATACACACGCCTTGTCTAATTTAAATTGAGTCTTTTCTCCAGTGAAAATTATATAAAAATTGCTTACACTCGTTATTATTCGAAAATATGTATGTAACTCGAGCTATAGTCTACACTTTAGGATACACATCACATGCGTTTTTTAATGAAGACATGATATAATTTCTGTTGAAATTTACCCAACGCTTTCATCCGCTCTCTATCCAATATGGTCATTCCAATATGACAACGTGAAATTTGTCAAAAAAAATCGCGATAGATTTTTATTACTCCATCACGAAAAAATGGGCTAAATATAGAAAAATATTCATTTCGAAGAAAACACACGCGTGTTTATATGTGCACCGGACATTATGTCGTAAAAATGGGAAACTTGTGTTGTACAAGAAGGAGAAACTCACACTGGAAAAGAAGTATGCGAGCATATATAATTTCCCCCCTACAGCATGTATTATGTCTTAAAATAAGAGAATCATGTTAGATTCCAATGATGATGTGCAGAAGAGAAATATTGAAGAATCTTGTATTGATTCATACGCGTCTTCTTCTTCCTCGAATGATTTTTTCTCCAACACGAGACCGCACCACTTAAAAAACCTCTCTCTCACTCTCAACTTGCGTAAGCACAAATTTAAAACTTATCATCACGCTCATAAGCTTTAAAGAATCTTGTCTCAAGAACTTCATCATGAATCTCCTTATTCTTGCTCCATCCTCACTCAGCAGATGAGCTTGAACAAGTCTGTCCGTCCATCGAAAAATCCGTTTCTTCGATTTTATATATATCAAGCTGGAGTTTAAGCTATGTAATCGACTCCTCTTTTTTACTGTTCTCTTATAAAAGCAAGCAAAAATGTGCTCAAATGTGCTCAAATGAAAACGTGCGTGTGCCTGCAACTTTTTCCAGATTTTGGATCTTTTAATTTGATTTCTGCTGAGTTTTGCTACAAAAATATATTGAGTTCGTATATATCGCGGTTTAACTTTTGATTGAACCTTTTGAAGAAAGGACAACAATAATATATATTTTTACTCAACAAAACCAAAAGTTTCATATATTTTTTTGATTCATGCCGTTCGTGCATGTGCATATACAACACATCATATCAATCCATAACCTTTTTATTTCCCCGAAAAGTGATGATGATGACATAGTGCTGCGCTACAGAATCGAAACACGTGTATAATAATAAGTGTTTATATATATTTCTTAACAAAAAAAGTAACTATGAGTAACGTGAAATGTGTGAATGTGACGGTGAATGGCACTTGTGCCGTTATGTTGTTGTTACTTGTCTGTTTGTTTAGCGTAGTGGTTGATGATGTGAGGGGAAGCAACAGCAGCGAAGAACTCGTCGCTCAGTGTCCATTGAGATGTCTTTGCTTCAGGACGACCGTCAGATGCATGTTCCTTCACTTGGAGAAAGTGCCAAACGTTCCTCATGACACGACTGTGCTGTAAGTACACGCACACGTTATATATAATGTTTTCTCTGATCTTTTGTCTTCATTCTTCCCCAACTCTCTTCTCCCAAAATTTTCATTGACACACAAACACGCAGAGAGCATATAAAACGGATGAGAAGCGTGTTTGTTGTTATGGTTGCTTTTAATGACATATATCATGCGGTTCTGTATATATAAAAACTTTGTCCATTATATTGTGTTTTATGGATATCTTCGTCTGTATATATTAAATAGGGATTTACGATTCAACCGGATCAGGGAAATCCCAGAGAACCAATTTAAGCAATTGACAAAGCTGGAAACTTTGTAAGTTCTATGTATAACGTTAGACGTCTCTATAAACGAGCGAAAAAGTAAACACATTTCGCGTTAAATTAATCTGACAATAAATTATCATTCATAAGGATTAACTCGTGAGTCTCTATCCTAAACTTTATTTCGTATGCTTATATGTTTCCAAAATCCGTGTAGGTTGCTTAACAACAACCATATTGTTCACCTCAGGAATGGTGCGTTCAATGGGCTCGAGAATTTGAGATATTTGTAAGGCTAAAACATACTTTCTCACATCAAAACTTTTTTTCTCAAAACAAAACAAATTTTTAAAAACACGTTTAAAAAAGGTACTTGTACAAGAATCGGATTCGGAATGTTGATCCGTACACGTTCAGGAACTTGAAAAATCTCGAGCAGTTGTAAGCATACATATTACACAAAATCAAATATAACATGATTGATTGAAACTACATAATATTGTTATTAACCATCCGAAATGAAAACAAGGTATCTTCACTACAACTACATCGAGCATTTCAGCAGCGATACGTTCCGCAATCTGTCCAGCCTGGAACGGCTGTTTCTCCACAACAACAGGATCCAGCGAATTCCCGCTGGTGCGTTTGATGGGCTCCAGAAAATCATTCGACTGTGAGTTACCACACGCGTTTCAAACGATATTATCATCATGAGAAAAACCTATTCGCAGCTTCAAAATCCATTTTCACTTTTGCACACACACTGACTTGAAATGTCAGCGATGAGCATACATATATTTTTAATCGATGCAAAATAAAACCCCGAATGTGTGTACATTGTGTAGGCGTCTCGACAGCAACGCTTTGATCTGTGACTGTAGCATAATGAGCTTGGCAGAGATGCTTGCGGAGCACCCTGGCGCTGAGACAGCAGCGTACTGCGAAGAGCCAATCTCGATGCACGGGAAATCCGTGATGGCAATGAATGATCTCGGGATTCGATGTCGTAAGGCTGATATGAAATATTTAAATGCTAAAACTAACACTCCCATATCTTAATCAACATTTCGTTCACAAATAATGAAAATCAACTCAATCGATTTTATATATCGCTTCAAAATGAATGACATGCTTTAAATTTATTCGTGTAGGCAAGCCTAAAATCACGGAAGAGCCTAGGGACATTGAAGTCAGCTTTGGGAACACCGTGTATTTTCGGTGCAGAGCAGACGGAGAGCCTGACCCTAACATCATTTGGCTGCGCAACAGGTAAAACACAGGTACAATTAAAATACTAAAAAAGCACATTATATATTAAACACGCTAACTCGCAAAAAAATTAATATTTAAAAAAATGAGGCAGTAAATGATACAAAATTGTTATGAATTTTTTTTTGGACTCATGAATATTTTTTGGTGCGAAATTGGATATTTTTTGTAGCAATGAGATTAGTACAGATATTCAGCCGAGATACTCTGTCCTCAGAGATGGTACGCTTATGATCGCTAATACTCAGAACGAGGATGTTGGGTAAGCACTATGCATATACGCGCGACAATTTTTTAATATGATACTTCACCCGTCAACCCTAACCCGATTTAAAAAACTCCAAAAATAAATTGAACGAAAATTTTCACGGGAAAAGTGGGTATAAAAAATATATATGATTTTTTTTGCAGCACGTACGAGTGCGTAGCAAAGAGCGAGGCGGGTAGTGTCAAGTCAAGGAAAGCGAAAATGATCCAGAACAATGTGGAACGTCGTCATCGACATGCTCTACGACCAAGATTCGTTTCCGTTCCGTTGGACCAGGAGGTTGCTGAAGGAAATAACATCACTGTCAACTGTGAGGCTACTGGGTTCCCGCAACCAACGATTCAGTGGTTCCTTAACAACTCACCTCTACGTATCACTCAACGACATCAAGTATATTACCTATAATTTCATTGGCTTTTTTATGTACGATCTTTCTTGAGTGTCTTACGGGGGAAGCTTGTGTGATATGGATTTTGTTACGGTTGCCATAACGAAAGGCTCGATATGGCTATAAATGTTTCCTTGACAAAACATGTTTGTACGAACCATAGCATTACTCCTAGTCAGTGTTTTCTATCTTTTTGTTATTGGTCATTTATTGAGGGGGAAATATGAAGTTTCCCGATACATGAATTGCTAAGTTTTGTGAAAACTTACATGGCCGCAACCACCGATTATTGTTGGGTGACAACAATTTTGAAAAAAATTCAATGTCATTCAATGCCGTTTTAATTCAGGAGTGTAGTATTTGAGACGTTCAATATTCTGGGGGGGATCCTCATCATCCACCCGTGGTGGCGGCCATGCATCTTAAATCTAATAAGACATTTAAAAATATTCACTTTGAAATGGGAGTAAATAATTTTCATTCTCGTTGCCTAGCTACGCCCCTAAAAAGCGATGAGATGCTATGTTGTATTCTTTAAAAAATCGCCATGGTTACTGTTTCCCGAAAATTAATCATTTCAAGTTATTGACGTGGATAAGTGGAAAACACTCTAAAATTACAGTATACCGCGATTTTTCTTCTGCCGCAGGTTTCCATATCGAATTTTTGTCATGTCATCACTAAGAAAAATGATGAGAAAGGATATGCGTTTAATTGCACAGTTCAGAATAAGAAAAAATGCTCAATTTCTCGTTGTCATACACGTGTGGTAGTTTCTGAGTGTTCGTGTTCCTCAGGCGAAGTAAATATCGTTAAAACTCCATTTTTTAAACTGTTTCTTAAAAAAAGAAGCATGAAGCACACTTAATATATTTTGTCTCGAGTATAAAAAAAATTGACATTGCATGGTGTTTGGTGTATATATAGGTTTCAGATCGAGGTTCGCTAAGTATTTCAAACGTGAGCAAGGAAGACGAAGGAGTCTACCGCTGCTCTGCTCACAATCTCTTGGGAAATTTATCGGCAATTGCTGAAGTTCGTGTAGCGAGTAAGCGACAAAAAAAATCTAATTTTCTCTTGAGAGATTGAAAAAAATGAACTAAAATAAAATTCCTCAAGTCTGCATCAATTTATATATTTTTTTTCACCAGAGAGAAAAAAGTCAATTTATATGTACCCCCCTTGGATTATGTATTTTATTTTTGTAGCTGCACCCAAATGGCTTGTCACTCCATTAGAGCAAACGGCAAGTTTTGGAGACCGAGTTGAATTCAAGTGTGAGGCTGTGGGTACGCCATTCCCAACTATGGCTTGGTTCCACAACGGCCAGGATTTGAGGGAACGCGGCTCTGAGCGGTTCAGAGTCAGCGAGGATGGGAGTTTGCTCACGATAAGTCCCGTGCAGGAAGGCGATGAGGGAGAGTTCACGTGCAGAGCGCATAACGGAGTTGGACAAATTGAAATCGCGACTGGGCTCAGGGTGTCCTCTGGCACTCCGCCTGTATTCACTGACTTTATCCAGAATAACTCGTTCAGGTTTTATTTATTTACTTTTAACAACACTTTGCAATGTTTTTTTTAGGAAAAAATGTTGAACAAAACTTGCACGAACCCGGAATCTACAAAAACGCATATATCACGATACCCCAAATGCAAAAGAATATATTGTTGTGTACAGCGTAACGACAGGTTCTCAACTGCGCCTGCCATGCTCCGCAGTAGGCGTCCCCCCACCAACGATACTTTGGCGAAGGAACCGCCTGACGCTCCTCGAGAACCTGAAGACGTCGATCCTCCCAAGCGGAACACTGATCCTGAACGAGTTCGACCCACTTCTCGACGCTGGAGTGTACTCGTGCTCTGCCTTCAACGATCACGGGTTCGTGACGGCTCCGCAAGTCGTAATAAGAAGCAATCGTGTAACGGTCATCCAAGAGGAAAATCAGATCACTGTCGAGAACGATTTGATTACGACGGCTTTCCGCCAGGCGAAAGGTGACGTTGAAACTGCAGAGTCTGACTCTGTTGACTCGCTATTCTCAAACAACTCGAGACAAGGTGAAAACTTAAGATATATTATACACAAATTTCCAGCAATTCTTGTACGAAAAAAACACAATATGATATTCTCGAAAGATTATGTGTCAGTGTGCTTCTCCCTTCAACATAACTTTTAGGATCTTCTTAAAAAACTTGACGTCCCCGAAAAAAAACTAAACTTTTCTCATTTTCCAAAGAGGCGAGAAAAATCCTCTCCCTATTTTATGCATGCATGAACGCATCGTCACAGATGCGTTCCCATTTACACGCGCGAATGCCCATTACTTTCCCCCTTACTGATTTTCCTGAAGAATGAGGAGAAGAAGAAAAAGTTTCTCGTTACTGCCTTAACATATAAGTAATCTCCACAACAAGACTCGCACACACCCACGCGCTAGAGAGCTTCTTATCCGCAGTAGCTCACCCGATGCTACGTACTCCCAAAAAAATAAATTTATGTGCGTCAAATCCCGTTGAATTGTGTATCATAATGAAATTTGGCATCTTTTTTGTGTGTAACAAGATACAAGAAAAGTTTTTTTTTGTTTCTCCTCCTCGAGCAAAAATTTGCTAAATTATCTGCCGAGAAATCATGTGATAATGAAAGAGACTAGCTAAACTTGTGGGAGAGAAGAAGAGCATATAGAAATCTCATCAGAACAAAAAAACTTTTTCATTTCTTGTGTACACAAAAAAAAAGACTGACAAGGATGAAAACTTTTTTTTTGTTGAACAACGTGTGTGTTACTCTCCTATTATTAGGATTCCGAACTCCAGTTGATTTGCTGAGACTGGCTAGATTCCCGAGACTGGAGGCGAGAAGACTAGCCCGCCCAGCAGAAATCTATGAACGAGCCATTCAAATCATTCACGAGGAAATCAACAAGGGAATGAATTTCACGTTATCAGGTAATTTTGTATGAGTTTTTTTTGTTGCTAAGGCAACGTATAAAAAAATCTTTTCTAATGGGTTTCCCATTAGCGTACATTTATACGAGATTAGAAATTCATCATCATCTGCGTATGTGTAAACATAATTAGCGCGATATGTGTGTATATGCTGCCAAAACATGTTAGTTATTATTCCAGCTAATTAGATTTTCACTGGAAAAACTTTTAGCAAGGGAGAAAAACTTTTTCATACGAAATTGCTGTGATAACACAGGCGAATTCCTATATACGATCGTATTGGCTACACGAGTTTATTTTATCACCATGGGAGAAAGTGGAGAAAAGTAGTACAAAAAAATGGGATTTTGCAGGGAAAAAAGAAAACAACTCATTTCCCCCGGACCCAGAAATCTCATCTGTTCACCGGAGATAACATTCTTTCATTTTCTAACGATTTCGTTGGCTCATCCGCGCGTTACGATAAAAAAGAGATGCTCGCTTTTGTGTTGGCGAGTATTTTGTGATAAAAACTCGGTTGAAAATTGTTTTTTAACCCACTTCCTGTGATTTCAATTTCCCATCTCAAAAACGTTTTGTCTAACCAAAAAACCAATAATAATTACTCGAAAGTGTTTAATTTAAAGTTGGTTTGTAATAAAAGAACGAACTAAATTATCCAGGTGACTTTACGTACGAGCAAGTGTTCACTCCATCCCAACTGGAGTTACTAGGCCGACTGTCAGGATGCATTTCGCACAAGGAGCCAACCCGCTCGAACTGCACTCGGGATCGTTGCCTGCACTCGAAATACAGAAGCATCGACGGCATGTGCAACAACATGGGCAAACCAATGATGGGAGCGTCTTACACGCCTTTCCAGCGTCTTTTAAAACCGGAATACGAGAATGGATTCAATTTGCCCAGAGGTTCGAATATACACGTTCCTTTTATTCTTAAAAAAACCCTTTCTCCCGTTCTTCGTTATTCAAAAATTTGGTTTTACCAATACGCTCTCACGAAGATCGTAATAAAGTCGGATGTTTTAAATACGATTTTCCCTTTTGACGTTTTTTTCCTAACAAAATGCTTTTTTTCGAACGTAGTCGAAGAATTCTGCTAGACTTTCTCATATTGGGCGTATATGAGGGTTTTTTATTGATGCGAAGGAAGAATATAAAAGGCCATTCGCTCGCGGGGAAAGCAATTAAGTTGAAAGCGTTTTCCAACTGACTCTCTAATTTGAATATATGCTTCGTGTATGGGCATTTTTAATGGTTCATCTTCGCGTATACAGAGATGTTGAAAGCGACATTGTGTATATACCCCAGACACAACCAATTGTGTTGTGTAGAATAGGAAAAGTTGCTATTCACTCCGATTTTATATAGACGACTAATTAGAATAATGATCATTAGTTTGCCAAAAAAATATACTCCAGTAGAAGAGATGCCCTTTTTTATCATCATCATCATCATTGTATTCGTGAGAGTGAGTGAGTTTGAAGACTGCGAGATAGAGAGACGCAGCAGAATGAGTCAAGTTCTTTTTTATATTCTTTATATGACGTTCGTGAAAAGAGCATAAAAAATGACAAAATAATAGCTACTTTTAGCGCGTCTCTGTGTTCATATGTACTGGCATTTATATGCATGCAGGTTGGAGTGGAGACAAGTTGTACAATGGAGTTGGGTTACCAAACGCTCGAGTGATTACGAATAAAATCATCACGACGGAGAGGATTTCACCGGATAGCACGTACACGCATATGCTCATGCAGTGGGGACAGTTCCTTGGTAAGGCACTTTGTTAAAGCCTCTCTTTGTGCATCCAGAACACATATTTTTCGCAGTTTCAAATGCTTTTTCAATGTGCTTTTATATCAAAATGAAATCAAAATGAAAGTTTACACTCAGAAATAGTGTCTACGCAGGATTGTAGAAGTTTTTCATGCGATTTTTAGACGTTAACACATAACACAAATGCATGCGATTAAGAACGGCCCCCCTAGTTACTGATAAGCACATTCAAGCCCGCCTTGATAACATTGTGTTCGAAATATCCATAG
>JAQFZW010002126.1:0-19601 GCA_034687055.1 Heteromurus nitidus
AGTAGTCTGAGGGTCCGGGAAATGTTTAAAAAGAAACAGACACGAAAAGTAGTTCAAGCAGACGTTGGATTCTTAGGCGAATGCATACGTTTGACGTTCCGTTCCGATATATTACGACATTGTTACATGGTGAACATTTCATGAAAGGAGTTCAAGCTAAATTCACAATTGAATATTTTAATTATTTGTGCATAACACGTTTGCAGTTTCAAGCTTTGAAGAAATTTAAATTTTGATGTAATTCAAATTTTTATTTTTGAAATAAGTTAATAATTACTACTACTCCTACCAAAGCCATTTTAGCGCTACTATCATTACTCGTCATCTGAACATAAATATAATGCTGATTTGCGTTACATCGTGGTGCGATGAAAAATGATCATTATCATGGGACGGAAACGCTGCGTATTGTGCCTGGAGTGAAAAAAAGAGATAATGAATCTGTCTGGATGCTAATTCAGTGGTGAGAAGCTGGGAAAATTCTCACGGCCTCAGCAAAAGGAGCATCTTTCATTTGTTTATCTCTGTGGAAGCCAGTGTCACGACCTGTTCTCACCGGAGCAGGGGCTTATTTCCTGCAAATCATGTGAATTTTACACTACCAAAATTATTTACAATTATAAACAAAGAAAGATATACATTGTCTCCAAATTAATTTTATTCTCAGAACAACAGACCCTCGCCTTCAACTTCGCACGATTTACGTTTTTGCTGCTGTGATTTTTGGCTACTTCAACGTATGAAGTTTTGAATACACCCAATCTTTAAGTAACCATACGCAAGTCTAATATAATTTTGCGCGTATGAACGTTCGTTGTCATTGCGAGTGCGCCACGCACATGCAAATATATATGTGAAGTTGCATATTGCATAATATAAACATGCTGTGTGTATGTAACATCCTGCATGTTATTCGTATCATACTTGACAATTCAGGACAACGTTACTAGTAACGCATTTTGGTGTCATTGTTGTCGTTTCCGTTGCCATTTCTATACAATACTCCCCTTTTTAGGATATATACACTTAAGAAAGAGTTGAACAACGTCGGAGCGAAGGAAAGGGAGCTTTGAATAGATTGCAAGTCATTCAACTAAATTAAATTTGCTGTAGGACAAGCAATTTTTCATTTGCTTATCGCATGATATGATGCATTACAGCTCCAGGGTTCTCCTCCTCCAAAGGTCACAAGTCCTGCCGGAAGCCAGTTTTGTGATCCTATTTAACCATCATTTAGATTTCCATCCACATCAGCATTTTCAGTGGAGAGGAGAACCTTATTCTCTCTCTCTCTGAATCATCCAGGGAAAAGTGCATTCTCCACTTTAAGAAATTCGGAGTTGATAGTGTAGCGCATATAAGGGGAAAAAGTATCTTGTTTATTTTGAACAGTCAACATTTACCGTTTACTACACGTTTCCATGAACATACACTCTATACAACTCTCCTCATTTTTTCGAACAAAACAACTTTCTCTCTCGCCATTTCGCCTGGTTTTCCAGTTGAAGTTTGAGAAGGCCTTTTTTATATTTGATTTTGGGTGTAGTAGGCACATACACTGGCTTTAGGGGGATACGGAAGGGGAAGGATGGTGCAACACAAGAGGAAAGAGATGGACCATGAATAAAGCGTTTTCAAGGAAACTGCTGACATGCTCACCTTCGCAAAAAAATATTTGTTCATTCTTGGAGAGAGCTCAGAGAGAGAGTTGCGTAGGAGTATGCGAAGAAAGAAGGCGATAAAATACGCTGCTTCATTCAATGAGTGGAGGGAAGTGAGCTCGCAACATTCGCAACTTTAGGGAAGGATAGGGAAGAAGTTGATGCTTTTAACAGTAATCACCATAACAAAATGTATAAACATTATTCGTCGATGCACCTTTCGAAAACAAACATGATTCAACTTGCTTTTTGATATGATTATATGATATATACAATATATGCACATAGCTGGAGAAAAAAGCTAACTTCCTCCACTCCAGATAGCTAACCAAGCAGAAAAGTAATAATGTTAGGAAAAGTTACGCTTCCCTTGAATCACTTGATCATAGACCGTGCACTATATATTAGGGGGCAAGTTTTCCCTACACGTGAAATCGAAAAAGCAATGCAATGGAATGAAATCAAACTGAACAACTCTCCTCGCAAACTTTTGGCATGAAGGTGGAATAGAGAAAAGGGAGCCTTTCCCTACACATTCATATAAGTAGGGAACAGCTTCAAGGCATCTCACGATCAGTGTGAGTATATTCAAATAAAATAAACTCGAATGTAATTGAGAGGTCTGTCGTTGTCAGTCTAGACTCATAACCTTGTTTGGGTTTCCATAGTGTGGACGAGGCAAACTCTTCGTCGATCGCTTAAACTCAAAAATCACGCTGAGAGAAAAACTTTTGTCCCCAATCCAAATCCAAGGTTCCGGATTTCAGGACCTGAATCGATAAATCGTATTAGTCTTTACTCAAGTTCGAAATTCCGCTGTAACAAGACCATCTATCCCAGGACTAGACATTCTTTAAGTGAAGGAAGTTGGGAAGCATGCGTCATGATGTCATTCAGCTAACAAAGATATCCTGACTCGACAACGCAAACCGGCAATATTCCGAGAACAGAAGCTAGAGGAAATATCTGTTTCATATAAATTCCGGGTGTCACGAAATCGGGTATTGTGTGAGTCGCTCATTCGTCCCAGCTCTCAATCACAGGTGTGCCATATTATTGTATAAACTATGTCGAAGACAGCTTATAAGGCTACATTGACGAGCGGTCATGATCAAAAGTGAGTATTTTTTTACCTGACCACTGATTCATACTATTTTCCTAAGAAATATATTGGAAAACCATATGAGGATTACTACTACAACTTTACGTTTCAGAAAGCACACAGTTGTCTATATATGGCGGGCATGCTGCTCCCACAACAGTCACCGTTTTATTTCATCTGTTGTCCTGGAGAAAGGGGGAAATCGAAGCATTTTGGTAAATGCAAAGGTATTTATCCGAGAAAGATTTCGCCAAGTAAGGGAAAAGAAACTGTTGAGAAGATTTGAAAACTTTTTCTCAGAAGAGACATTCAGCCTCCTTTTCCTCTCCTTTTTGTGTTGTATTGTATTGATCCCTTCTTTTCTCTCCTAACGATACAAGTGAGCAACGGAGTTTGATCGGATAAAAGACCATCTCCTGTGTGTGTCCTTTAGTCTTTAAGGGCGTGTTTTCCTCCATATTGTGTGTGTAGGAAACTTCTTGGAATGAATGCATAAAACGGTTGGCGATTTGCGAGAAGTCTTTTAATGGGATTTTTCGCAGATTGAATGATGACGCAAGGGGGAAACTCGTAGTATTCCAGTCAACGTTCCAGCTAGCTCACTTTCAATCACAGCACGTAAATAAACCGGGGAAGGAGAGGGATTTTATTAAAGATATTCGAGCGTAATGTCATCACAAGTTATTTCCAACTAGTGAAGAAAAAAACGCGCTCCGATGAAATGGCAATGATGAAAGGCAGTAGACTTTGAGAAGATATTTTCTTGGAAGGCGATAATCGTTTCAAGCTGAACCATTTCTTTATCACAGTGCAATGCAGTTGCTTAATACTTACGGAAGAACGGCAATGGCAAAACACAAATCTTTTAAAGGAAGAAAAATTTTTCCAACGAAAAAATGTCCCCGATCACTACTTTTTCTCCAATATTTCATTCAATTCCCACAACACACTTGCACACACACACACACATGCCATGGTGTCCCTCTACTCCGACTTTTGCACCACATGTGTTTATGTATGTATCTCGCCAGAAGAGGAAAAAAATAGCAGACAAAATCTGGAGAAACCCTTGTGACGTTAGGTCACTGACAAAAAAAGTTGGTTACGTAAGGATTGGATGCACATTATTCATACACGGAGGACGTAAGACTTCTTTCGGGGGAAAAGAGCTTGTGGTGACGCACACAATGGGGGAACATTCAGACTGCATTCTATTATTACTTTCACAAGAAATGTATATGCTTGTCTACGGCAAACAATATTTGATTTCATCCATGTCTCTCCTATTTTTCTGTAAATACCATGTGCCCTCTTATGTTTGGATGCTCAAAAAGTCACAAAAGTATTGATTTGAAAGAGAGAATTTGGAGCTCACTTCAGTGCACAATTTGACGAGAAGTTTATTACTTTAATTTTACTTGTACACACATAAATTTCTCCTAGCATATATACACATATTCGAGTACCTAATCGCATTTGAATTTTTTATACAGTATTATTCGCCATACCTACTATAAAAATACCATGTTTACAACTTACAACTTTTATAAATATCCAACAACTTTTAGTTTTTCCGGTTGGACTCTCACGGGATCGTACTGGTCATAGATCTGTCGCTTATTTCCCGTGGTTACACTCAATTTGTAATTTTCTGCCTCTTACATTCGTTTGTTAAGCACGACAAAGGGAAATTGTTCGGAAAAGTCTGACGCTCAAAACTTGTCAAAACGGTAGACCAAATGTCCATGCCCCAAGACCAGGTATATAATTCGAAGGTAGCTCAAACTAACGTCGTCGTACGAAAATAACCCCCTCAAATTGTGTGTATCATGCAACATCTATCTGCATTTGGAAACTTTTCAGCATGCTTTTCACCGGTGGTAGAAATATGCCCTTTTCACAGTCAGGTAAACCATTATGACCACAATGGTAACCCAGCTATATCTAATATGTACATTTACAATTAGTACCTGGATCAAAAATTTCATGCACTTTTACGTCCACTTCTTCTTCACGGAGAAGGTGTCAAAGAAAGCAGGATTTTCTTTACGTGCTCCGTTCCAACTTCCAACAAAAAACTAGTCTACTCATTTACTTGCCCTCTCTCTCGTCCACTGGGACTGGGTATAATAATGAGCTGCTGAGTATTATAAGCACGCGATCACCCCTTGGCTTGCGCACAGATATTTTTGGAGAAAGGGTTCGAGCGTCTTATTACTCACTGGTCGTCCGCGTCGCTACTCTGAAATGCTTGTTAACAGAGCTGACGATTATTACGACATCTGACCTCCCCTCATCAAGGAAGGAAGTTTCATTAGGATGTTATATTATGAGGAAATGGATTTATGACAGCTTTCACTCATTATTTGCTTAAATATGATGAATTAGACTTTTTATTCATCTCTCCCTCCCGTATGCATTTCGATATGCATACATTTAGCAAGTCGCACGGTTTTTAACCCTTGTCACTTGCGTTAAGTAAGCCATTCCCTTTCGTGATAATTACAGTGTTTCCCTGCGCCCGAATGGGAAAGACGACGTTGACACAAGCTCACAGTGAGCGGGAGAGACCGAGAGAGAGAGAGAGTTTTATTGAGACACAAATACAACGCTGCTGTGAACCCGTACAGTTGATCATGATTCATTAACAATCCCGCTCCTATATTGATACGGTCTGCTTCTCATGTGTAACAAGAGAGTTCCATGATTTTATACTGACATCCAAGATATATTACCAGGAGGGTTGTGCATAATAATTATGGCCATTTCATAAGCTTTTCATTTAAGGCAATTTTATCCACCATTTAACCAACCGTAGTCGACGTTGAACCACTTAAATGGATTTTAAAATGGGATTGAATATCATGCAATTAAGTGTAACTATTTAATACAAAACTCAACTCTCCTCTCAAATTCAAATCCCATGTAAATTTCACTAAATACGATACTGTAACGTAGTCGATGTGTGCTTCTCATATTTGTCAAGTCGATGTGCCATATTTTCTATACTTGTGCATTCTACGAATTATGGAAAAGTAAGTTTGCAACCAGACGTATATTGTCGAATGGAAAAGCAATAAAAGACCTTCACAATGAATAAATTCTCATCATTGAATAAAGTGTAGGTGAGTATGGAACGGTGTCAGATTAAAATGGTGTTGAATTGAGTTATGCTGAACCGACACAAAAAACAATTGGAATGCCATTAGCACCACCGGATGGGGTAATTAAAGCTTTGTATTATGCATTTATTACATCCATTTGAAGCTTCCATTAACTAATGAGTAAACAAACGAATAAAAGGTACTTACTTGTCCTGGTGGTAGATGATGGTGTAAACTGTGTAATAACAGCATACTGTGTTTCTAGATTTCTGAATACAATAGGATATAATTAGAATTCCGCAAGTATTTTCACTTTTATACCATTATATCGGTATCACCTATTTTGTATTCAAATTCCTGTAAGCTAACAATTCATATGATTGCCATTGATTGCTACAAGTGAAGTAATTTTTCGAGTTTTTGATTTGGTGCAACAACTTTAGACCCAAAATAGTAGGAATCAAACGCTGCCAATGGATGATAAATAAATAAAAATATAAAAATTTCCAGCTAAATGATTGGTAATATGAATTTATTAACAAACTATCAATATGTGGGACACACGAGAATTGAATTATCAAGTTGAGTTACTATATTGAATGGGTCACGTAAAGTGGTATAGCACTGTCAGCCATAAACCAATTTCCTCAAAAGCAATTTAAACTCAAAAAAATAGATCTGAACAAAAGTCGACAAATCTTGTGGGTTTAGCTGCCATTAATAGAATAAGTAGGGTTTCACAAGCGACTGCTTTTGTAATCCACTTGTTCCTTTGATTTCATGCTTTATTCTCAAGATTTGTGAACGTTAAAATGGCTATGAATGTCATGGACGCTTGTAATTTTTTTCCCAGGTCCTCATTGTAAAGCCGAGCAGAGTGCATGTGCTAACATATTTTATAGAATCAGTTATCCCTCCTCTTCTCTCGAGAAAAAAAAATAATGCAACTCAGCTTTCTCGGTTGGCAGAGCTCTAGCACCATTCCAGCACCTCTATACCTCAGACCCCTGTACGCCGATGGAATAAAAATGACATAAATACGCACGTCGTGAGCGGGGGGCCCACATGCACTAAAACTTCTTAATCGTAAGTTATCCCAGCTCTGGGTCTGGTTCGCGATATTCAACCCCAATAATGTAAGCAGCCATTTTGGATTGACAGCGAGAGATATATGGGGAAACCGGAAATAAAGGGAGAGAGAGAGAGAGAGAGTTGCTCTCTTTATTTTTCCATTTTGAATGCAGCACTCCTCGACAAGTGAGATGCCCAAGCCAACAAGCCAGCCAAGCCTGCTGTCATTCAAAGTAATCCAGCTGAAAACTGGAGGCATAGGTGCAGAAACTACACGTCGAGGGGAAGAAAATACAAGACAAATCCCACAGAAAAATACTGCACACAAAGTGGACGTAGATGGGCTCAAGCTAAAGAGGGAGAGTGAAAAGAAAGAAAGAAGAGAAGAAAAAAATCGGATTTTGCATGATGACTTGTCAATCAGTCACTTCTCACTGCAATTTAGGCATTTACGAATTCCACGCAGCAGGAGAGAGAGAGAGAATGTGGAGGAAAAGTCGTAAACTAAAACTGCAATGCTTTGTACTTAATTCGGATAACTATTACTCCATTTCCAGTCGAGTTGACGACGTAAAGTGCTACACACCTAAACATTTCACCAAACAAGAGCTGGAGCGAGTATTACTGTCATTGTTGTCTGTTAACTTCGTCGACCATGACTCTTCCGCATAAAAAGCTCTATTTCCGTCTGTTTGTCTATGTCACTCCTTCCTTCTCGCTATGTTCTTTCGTCTTCACGTTTAGTCAGTCAGTTTCACTCACACAAACACCCACACATGAGCACATTTTGTAATGCTCTTTTTTCTCTCTACGATACACACCACACACGCGTTCTTATCCAATTCCGCTGCAAGCAAGGCAAGGGTCACATATCTCACCGAAGAAGAAACAAGCTTTCTTGTTCAAGATCGAGTGTGTGTATGTGTGTATGCGTACTTGCTAGAAAAGGAGAGTTCAAGAAGACGGGAAGACAAGACGAAGAACTCAGCACCAGAAGCAGTTACTTCAACACCAGAAGCAGCTCTACATTATCTCCTTTCTTCGTGAAATACGACTGACAGCAAAAGTAGTAAGAAAGTCGTTAAGGATTTTACTTCTTCAGCTGCTCACAGTTTCCCCCTGCACTCCTCTCTCCTATAATCATGCATTGTACATGTACATTATGCAAGTGGTGTGTACACATTATGTTTATCAGCCTTACGCACTACCCACTTCATAGACAGTTTTGGAACAAAAAAAGGAAGACCTGAATCCTGAATGTTTAGTATAAGTATAAGTAGTCCCTGCCATTTGAGGACTTTCTGCGTTGCATAACTGCCACAAGTAAACGACAGGAAAGTTGACCTTTGTCTAAAAAATTAGAGAGAGAGAGAGAGAGAGAGAGAGAGAGAGAGAGAGAAAACAAGTTCATTCAAAATATGACCAAAGCTGAAATGCATTCTAGCCCAAGAGTGCATGTGTAATAATGGCGTGCTGTCATTATTGCACAAAAACATGCACTCTGCTGCTACTATATCCCAGACTTGTTTCCATGCATCTTCTCTGGACAAAGATGTACATTGTCATCGGTTAATGAGTGCACGTGTTCGTTCACTCTTGTGTTGTTCCTCGCAGAGAGTAAAATGGTGAAATCTTTCGTGAGGCAGGGTGAAGCCCTCTCCTAGAATCACGGGAGTATTAAATGCCATCAAAAGCTATATTTTTGTTGGCTTGGCTGTTGTGTGTGTGTGTATCCTAGACAGTGTGGGCCTTTGGGCATGTACACACTCTGGTGTAATACACAAGACGGCTTGTTTCCTCCTGATATTGTTGTTCTTTGAGAGGAGGAACGTTCATCTTTCCCATGTGCGTCGCTCTCAAGCAGTCGGTCTTTCAAAAACTTTCTTCAGCGTGTTTTCAGAGTTTTTCATTTCCTTCTGTGTTGACGAATAATTCGAGCGATCGATGTTTTACCGAACTGATTACTTCATAGAACAAAAAAATGAGATCAAAAGCGAACGTTGAATGAAAAGGCAATCCATGGTGTGTGTATATGGTGCTATACTAGAAGTCAGCAGTGTCTTTGAAAAAAAACTTTGTCGTCTCTTTTTCTCTCCTTTCGTAACGTTCGTACTCGAGTTGTGTACTCCCAAGCTCGCACGTTAAATGTCTCTCTATTTTTTGTGTATGAAAGAAAACACAAGAAACAATCCAGGACAAGGGTCTCACATATGAGTAATATGGTCTTTTATTATGACTCCAATAGTGGCAGCATGTTTTTCTGGATAAACTTTATTACTTTTCTTTGGCAAAAGTAAGCTACAATTATCTAACTTGTGTGTTGCTGTCCTTTTTTCTTAATTCCACTTTCCATAAAGTAACCGAGTCGAAATTCGCAAGCTTACTCTGACTTAAATCCTAACACGAAAGTCATGTACATGGCGAAGAAGAAGGGGAGTTATAAGTATTGTCTTTTTTTGTCAACTTCGTGAGGAAAAAAAATTGTCTCTGTTTTACAAGAATCCAGTTTAATGTCTCTCAACTTTTTTATATTGCATCGTAACGTGATTCAAGGGAGAGAAGAGAAGAAAAAAATGCACCGCACACACACACACACACAACGACATCCAAATAATATGGCGCGACACAAGTATATAGCAATGCGGGCATCTAGTACGTAAGATCATAATTGTTTCAGAAGTTTTCCTGGATGCTTTTAATGCACTCTAAAGCTGAATAAAATGTACAAAATAAAACCAACAACGACGACGGTATATATGAACATAGGAAAATAAGGATAGAAGACGAATGCCTTCGTAGTCGCATATAAAAAATAGTTTCCGTGAGCTTAGCCCCAGCTTTATTCTTGCTTGCATAGAATTTATAAGCTTAAAAGAGCAAGTGAGCAAAGGCGAATTACTTCGGAAAAGGAGAGAGAAGCGATGAAAAAAAAACTTTATCTACCTTCCATTCACAGCACAACCGTGCAAGTTTCCATCTCTTCTTGCAGGAAACTTTAGCTTCTCTCTCTTTCTTCTCTTGGAATAATGGTACTAGCTTCAGGTTTAGGTATAACCCTTCTTGGCTGCTACTCATGCGATGTTATCATTATCCTAACACGCTAAAACCAGGGAACCTGATAAACGTACAAATGGGACGATTACTCCAGAAATACAATTGCCAAGTGCAAGTGAAGTAGCAGTAAATTTGAACTTGTAATCTGCTCAGTTGAACTCAACAATAAAATGCACATGAGAGGTCAACGAAGGCGAAATAAAATCCTTCAGAGCTCCCACCAAACTTACGTATTACCATTATTATTATTATTGCTCTTTTTCTCTTCTTTGTCTGTTATTACTACGTGACACAGAGTATTGCACATATTTTAGTAACGCACTCAACCTTCCAGAAAAAGAAGAAAAGTATCCCTGGCAAACGGGAAGGAACGAAATACATCCAAAAAATAACCTGAAGTTAAGCATACGCAGGCTAAAGAGGTGCACACACGATAGCTGTGCGTTTTTCAGTTGTTGTGGCACACAAGTAAAAACATTTTGTAAAAAGCCTGATTTATGGAAGGCAACATGATATCCAGACAAAATTGCATCACTCCTCCGAGTTTTTCAAAGAGACACTACCTCTCCCTTGCAAGAGTTGTGCCTGGTTCTGAAAGAAACATGGACCATGCACTTTGTAATCCGAGTCTCGGAGAAAAGTAAACAGAATTTCCATGTCTACTATTTCGTCAGAGTCATGCTATTTTTCTATTTTGTAAAAAATGGTATAGGCTCACGCTGATGTTTTCTAAATGAAAATATGAATCAGCAAGTGAATTGATGGCATGATAACATTATCCGTCGTGGTACAAGTCTATTCTAGGAGCAAAATAAAGAGTAAGTAGCAAAGTTGGAGAGGTTAGGTGGGAGGTTTTTTTTGGGTCTATAGCGTGTGTGTTGTCAACAGGAGCACGTAAAACTGAAACAGCCGCGAGAAGATTACGATTGTATTTCTTTCAACTGAAGTTTAATCATCTTGATGATTTTCCAAGGAAAAAGGAGCAAAAAGAGAGACGAGATTGGGAAGCTATTTCATCGACTTACAAAATACATGCCTGCCACACTACTTCCTCTTCCAAGAAACTATTTTCTGGGAATGTGCACCAAAGAATGCAAGTTGAAGAGTATAAAAAAATATATATCTTCTCTTGCTCAGGAATAAGCCAGCTAGCTATTGGGATTGGAAGTAGGTAAACAGAAAAAAGGGAATCTTGTTCCCACATGAAAAAAAAAGTTCTATTTTCTATTTGGAGGAGAAGAGGAAAAAAATTAATGAGTTGACAGAGTTACAAGGTTCCATTATCAGTACCATCATATATTAAATGGGGTGTGTGATCATCTTCTTCTTCTTCTCCGCTGCAGAAGAAAAAAATATATACTAAGACGCTGTTGTTGCACTCAATTTTTCACAAATTCAGCTACGGATAATTAAGAGCACTAAGCAGTTGAGAGGAAGCAGTGAAGGTCCCTAGGGTGACTCTTGTATGTTGGAGGATGTACGTGCGCATCATATGAAAGTAATTGTTTTTACCACTGGCTTTAGCTTCTCAACATTTTTCTGCAGTAGCTCGCAAGCCTTGCAACTACTCCCCCAGTCACGAAGGTACTTTATGACAAGCTCATCCAAAATTCGAGGAAATTTTCTCTCTCTCTCTCTCTCGTTCGTTCACACTCTCTCATGATGGCAAAGTTTACTGGAAAGTCAGTCACTTAAAATAACATGAATGTGGAAAACTCTTGTACTTGTTTTTTTCGCAGTTAGTCTTTCTCAATGCGCTGTCATGTCATCATGGAAGAGCCGAGATGAATGGTATATGCACACGTTTGCAAGTATGCAGGAGAGGAAACAAGGAGAGAGAGAGAGACAGTATTTTTTTCAGGGTGGAAGGAGGATGAGCTTCTGGATTGCATCCAGCTTTTGCATCTCTCTCTCCGTCCTCCGTTATATCTTTTTCTCGCTTTATGAAAGAAGATGAGGTTTGAAAGATGATGAGTAAGAAGTTGATGATGATGTGAGTGCTTTTGATGATGATTAGACAGCACAGTTGACGACATTCGAGTCAAAATGGATGATTATTAGTATACGAACTAACTACATGCTCTGCGCTTTTTCTAACGTGCTCAACTTGCCGTAAGTGATTTGGGTAGGAGAGGGTGAGAGAGAGAGGAGCACAGAAACGAACAACGTCATTTAATGCTAGGAAGGAGAATAAAGTCAAGAAGTTTCCCATTCATTCCCCTTTCTCACACTATTTTCCCCATCTTTTCAGAGTTTCTGGAACACTGTGATACGCACATTGTAATATAGATACAGCTCGCTTGTTTACTTTATTACGGTCGTCGGGTTGTATGACGTGGCTCAGCAAAATCTCTCTGTCTGCATGTCTGCATATATTGAGGCGTAGGAGGTTCTATTCTGGATGGATGTATATATGTATAGTGATGAGGCGCATATTCCAAATTCCATTAATTAAAACGACCCTTAATGAGTGCTGATCCGTAGAGATTTGAGTTAAAACTGGCGAATTCTATGTGAGCACACAATACAAGCGTTTCCTTTAACAAGACAATCTTTCGCTATTGAATTTCGTCAAATATTACATTAGAACTAGTTGAAAATTGTTGGTTGGAAGCTTGTGTGATCCGCATCGTTTACTGATGATGAGTTCATCATGAAAATCGTTCGAGAAGACAATGAACGAACCTATCAGAAGATTGATTTCGGGACATTATGTTTATCATGATTAATGCAAGCTATTGCACGCGGTCGAATTTCTTCCCCGACTATTTAAGTTAACTATTTCCAAAATATTGTGATCCAAAAGTAAGTCTCAACATAAGTATTAAGTTACCCTCAAACCTTGTAAAAGGCGTAAATATGAATTTCTATTGGGTTTCTTCAGGCTACCATTGAACAATGTCTTGTCGTCACAGCTTAAGGAAGTAATTGTTCTTGTGGTCTGAAATAGGTCACTCCAAAAATTGCTGAATCGTCCAATCTTTTGATTTTGATTTAATTAAAGTTTTACCGAAAATCAGGTACTTGTTTCAAAACTTAGAATGATCATCCTCAACTTCACAGTTGTTCCACCCTGGAACATGTCTTTCTATCTATTCAGTATCTACTGAATATATATGATGACCTACATTGCTCTCTTGTAATTTCCATGTTTCAATGTACGTATTTAACAAAGGTAACCTCAACAAAACATAAAACCACCACGTAATTAACGGTTCAATGTACCTTTAGGGTAGTTCATAAATAATTACCTGACTGAGGGGAATAATGGAAACTCCACGGAAGTCTTTGGCTCGAGAGTTCGACAGCCGCTTACGTTTGGTTAGGCTGAAAAGTGAGAGTATGATGACGCTCTCCTAAATGCTGTACACATTTAGAGTTGGAGATTTAACGGAGCTTGGCCAATTTGTTCAAATAATTCCGCTAATTACTATCGCTGTTTTACGTCAAAGACACACTAACCCAAAATCCTACTCACCATTTTTTTCCTTTCTCCTTCCTCGCTCATAAGAGGATCTTACAAAGTAGCTTCTAGTCTGAAAGCGAGCTCATCATTCCGATCCGCTTATTGTTTTCTATTCATTTTCGCAGAGACGCGCTGATTTCAGCTCGCTACGTGCAAACATGACAATAGCTCTCGCCCTTTCATTGATCCAATATCACTGACGATGTTCGTGGAAAACTTTCTGCCAAAAAGTGTGCTCCTTCTTCAATCCCATTTACACCATATATAGATAGAGAGAGACACACTCATCTCACACATACATATTCATAGATGATCGCTATAAAAACTAGTTGTTAAGCTTGCCCCTTTTAGTGGTAAGTATTATTATTTTGCTGATGAGTCGTGAGAGATAAAAAGGTCCTTTTTCCCTGACGGTGAAAATCATTATATTCACAAGATTTTCTTGCGAAAAGGGAAAATAAAAAATGAGAAAGGGAAAGAAATTGAGGTGAAATCTCTTTCGCTATTATTTGCTATTCCTCTACCCACTCTCATCCGCCGTCTTCTCTCTCTCCCTCTCTCTCTCCCCGTGTGCAATAAGAAGCCAAAAGGATGTTAGGATGAGGAGAAAGTAGAGCTTCGCAATAGTGTGCTTCTATCTCTGACAAACATTTTCCCTCCACACATAGATATATGTTTGAGTAAACATGACCTACGTGACATGGTTTCTAAAGTGCTTTTGCCTCTTTCTGACCAGAAATTAAATCTTAGATAGAATACTGATTCTCCACGAATACGCACACACACACACACACACTTCAACTACCAAAAAGGATATGAGAAAGACTTTTGGAGAGAGAGAAAAATAAGGGAACGGAGAAGATGAGCACTTTCTCGAGTCGTGGCTCTTGTCTCCTTTTACATGCTTAAAGAACCGTAAGATTACTTTCATTTATGGTTTGAAAAAGAAATACAACATCAGATAGAGGAAAGCTTACTAAACAAGAGTTTGGAATTGAAAAAAAAACTGGTGGATTGCTATATAGCATATAGCTCTCTGGCAGAGCAGCAATAGCATCCTTCAAGAGCAAAAGTGGATGTGAGGTTGCTCTTCTGCTTCTTCTCAGAAGAAGCCTTTCATGTGTGTGTGTGCGTATGAAATAGTGTATTGGGGACGTATCTATGTGTTAAAAATATATTCCCTTTCGCTGGAGAAAGAAATAAAGCAACTTGTAACAAAATCCTAGTAGATATATTGGCAGTATTTAATGTGAAGATTTTTATATAAACTTACACAAGTATATAACAATGTTCCATAAAAAGTGTACTCTCTCAGTTGTGCCGAATCATGGCTGCAATGTGTACAGAGAGACTCGCTATAAAATCCTTATAGGTCCCTTGTATTTATAACATCTACAAATGGTCTCTCTCTGCTTTCTACAGTGCGATCATGGAGATGAGCGAGATACAACTTAATTCCTCGAAAATAAATTTACTTTCGCCTCGCAGCTGAATATTGCGAATAATGTCCCATTTGTTCCCTTAAAGAGGAGATTAATTGCTCCCTCTCTCCTCTTACATCTGTTTCTTCTGGCATTTGTGATTCTTAAATGGGTAATTAAAAAGTTCAGTTGCTTGTTTACGAATGTTGTGTGCGGTAAGGGGCCACAGACCAAGAGAGAGAGAGATACTATCTCTCTCCACCAATTTCACTTACTCTCTGATCCGTTTAGGAACTAAGGAGTAGGCTATCACGGAGAAGATCGGATTCTGGCCGCGTAGCAAAAATTGAATTTGAACGGAAATATTATAAGTTCTGTTATGCCCTACTTGTTACTGCATTTTTTAAAAAGAAACTGGATTCTCCAAAAAAAAACAAGAAGCTGGCCATGCCCAATGTATACATCATCAAATGTAGATCACATTCGTGAGCAATTGAGACCTTGAACGGGAGTTTACGACAATCGCCATCATGCTCTACAGGGGGCATCTGTGGTTTCTTCTTTCCTATAAACATATATCCAATACGAAGAAAGAAGCTAATCAAATATCAATTCCAGATGGTTTTTACAACATTTATAAGCCAAAAAATATATACAAGTAAATATATTGGCTTCAGCTAGAGAACCCCTTCGTCGGCTGAAATTTATATATATAAGATGTGGAAGTAGACGTAGACTAATGAACCTCAAATTCTATAGCTTGCATGTGCCACAAGCAAGTTGTAACGTCCTTATTGAGAACGTGGCATTTTTTTTGTCTCGACGCAATCCTGCGGCTTCAACACACCACTCTATACTACCCTATCCATGTCGTAGTGAAAATGGGTTTCTACAAATGGAGCCGGTATAATATTCTGGTAAAAAAACCTAGGCTAGTTTGTGTTATATAGTAAATAAAGGTAGCAAATGAAATGATAAAATGTATGGAAATTGAGTATCATTTTCAGGTCTCGTATTATTTCCCTTTCCCACTTTCCATTCTCCTCTCGCCTCTATTTCACTTTCGACTCTCGACTCCTTCTCCGACGTATCCTTGGCCCCTTCTTCTTCGTCTTCGCCTCCGTTTTTCTTTTCTAGTGCAAGCTTGATTTTCTCACTCCCGTGATGTTTTTTTTTCTACGTGAATAAGGATATGGTGAGGTCATCAATCTGTGATAAATGTAATAATCCATAGGATTCAGCATTGAAGAATCTTCTCACGTTTCTCCCTCTTCTCCCTTTCTTAGGTCAAATAAATCCGACCGATTACCTTTTTGATGAACCAATGAAACGATCCTCCCATACTAAATATTAAACTTCTTTTTATCACAAAGCTACTGCTGCTCCGTGAGAAAACGATCCAGCCAACTAAAACACATAAAAAAGGGCGCTTGTGAGCACAACCAAGACGCGTTTCGATGATAGCACACATAACTGCATGTGTGCTCTCTTTCTTTCCCCCTCTCCTTTTTTTTCTTCTTCGTCGTCTTGAGTAACTTGGAGAGAGAGAGAGAGAAGGGAATTTTGACGGAAAATTTAGGAAGATCCAGCCACCTTTCATATTTAACGTTTGAAAGTCTAAGGGATCACCACCACCACCACCAACCACACACAGAGTCTTGTATTCGCATCATCTTCACTTTAGCGGTTGGTTGACGTCAACCGTCACCACGTCTGTTTCCTCCGCCATGCTGCTAAGGATATATATCTTCCATTTCGTTGGAAAAATATCTCAAAGATATTTCCCTTTCTTCTCGTCGTACATTCTGACGAAGGAAAATATTTTGAAAATATATATAATCATGGTTGGAAGTTGGTAAGGTGAGGCGAAGGTCGACAAAGAAATCATTTAAAACTCGCAGGAACATACTCCATTTTAAGAAATAATTTGCCGGTGATGCAGCAGTGGTAAAAGGATTTTGTTGACATTAGTTCTGTCGTTCTCTGTGCTCCATTTTCCCTCATGTCGAGTGGAGTGTCGTTGGAATTTTATGATAATTTACCACTTTAATCCCCTACTTCCTCCTTTTGATCTGACCATTTAGAAGAGGAAAGCTTAGGAGGAAATGGATATGCTTCACAAAGCGACAACAGTCAGCAGCTCACCATGTTTCCCGGTGACGTAGATACAGCAGAAGCTCTCTCCTCGGAGCAGCTCATCATCATCAGCAGACTCAAAGAGGTTGTAAATCAAAAGCTCCATGTCATTCCGGTCTGACGTTCCTGGAAGCCTCGAGCTACACTCGCTGAGCGTTCTTTTATTCCGAGAGAGAGGGTTTATGCAAAGACGAGCATGAAAGAATGAGTTTCTCCCAAAAAAAAATTCCACTGGAAATCTTTTCTTCAATTGGCATACTTTGGAAAAAAATTTAAATGACAGCGATGGAAGAAGAAGAAGACTTGTGTGCTGATTTTTTTTACAAACATAGCCATGTGGAGAAAACCAGCTAGACATTTAGCAGACAAAGGCGTATAAAACTAACTAAGATGAACAGGCTTAATGTCGAGAAGACAAACTTTCGTCTCGATTTATATGCATGCCTCCTTTTAAAACTCATTCTAGGCCACATTGGATTTGGAAAACCATTGATATACTTGCAAGTATATATATATATACCGCACATTATTCAACCATGAACGTTATTAAAGGGCGGATGTATGTTTGGTGAGACATGACTCATTCTCGACGAGAGAGGAACGACTCTCGTATTTCACCTTCCCCTTTGAATTTTTTTTTGTAGTAATTTGTAGGTTTCACTTCACTAATACCGCTTCGTCATGTCAACTTCATATTTAAAACTTTTCGATTTGATGCACTTGTGACACTTGTCGGCCTTCTACTTGAAAAATCATTATTGCTCAAAAGTAGTGCACGTTCAGACACGCCAGGTTGTCTACACAAGTGGTGTGCTTTCTGCATTGTATCTACATTTAGTGTTGTGTCCTGAAACGTGACGGACGGGGTAGAAATAGTTTTGTCAAAGGGCTTAACTCTCAAAAGTTTAAAATGAGATACATCGTTCATTACTTATGACATGTAAAAAGTCACAATCTGCATGCGAGAGAAACGGAGTCAACTTTTTGTATACTACGAACCAAAATGTACGATTGCGCACGAACTATGGATGTATTAATCCGCATACACATCGTGTCTTTAGGTTAGCCCTTGTACTTATGTACATATGTACCTCGACTGTGCTGATATGACGTTTTAACATGCATGTATGAAGTCACCTCCATAAAAATAAAATTCATTAATGCATCACTCTAATTTATGTATTGTGAAAACACAACATCTTTCCTGCCGAACTTCAAAGTTTTAACCTGAACCTGCAAACCGAAGCAGACGTTTTCCTCAATATGAGAGCAATCTGTGTCAAATTTGTATCAGCAGGTATGCATATTTTAATAACTATAAAACAGGCTCCGATCAAGAAAAAAAAACTTCCTGGAAGAAATGAGGTAGATAGACTCCCGTTGAACTTTTTGATATTACTTGATTTCTACACGACCCAAGTTAAAAATACAACCATGTAGAAAGAAAGTGTTCTCTGCGTCAGCATCTTCTTGAACCTCGATTTTTTTCTCGTTTCGTTTCACGTTCAGCGCAACATCCCAGAAGGATAGGAAGACATGCAGTCTCCGTCTGTCTAGCTGACAATCTTGCTTGTATCATTTACGAAACTCGTCGTCGAGGAAAGTTCACTTGTGCGGTGGTTTATCAAGTGTAAATACATACTTACACACATATTATATTATACCTTGTAGTACACACACCTTACTCGTCTCTATCATCCCCAAACAATCCCATCAGTGTTGTTCTTCCATCGCATTGTCATCTCATCAAAGTGAGACGACAAAAGCACGGAGGAAACGACAAGGAAATCAGATTCTTCTCTGTTAAAATGTACAACAAAGTAAGGATGGCGAGAGGGTGAGGAGAGAGCACGACGACGAGTCGACGATGAAAATGAGTAGTACTTTTTGGATGTATACGAAATGTACCTACGCTCTTGATTTCTTTCGTGATTTCTTCATCAAATCCTGTCTCCAGAGAGATCGGACGCAACACTTTTCGTACGAACAAAGAGGAATTTAAAAAAAATGGAACAAGAGATTGTTATTGCTTTTTTCTTATAAACGAGACAAGTGTCCTCAAGTCGAAATGCAGCGTGTGTCAGAGAGGAGCATGTTTTCCGTCATGAATCATGACACAAAATGTATGTGTGTCGACATATATCTGGAGAGTACTTTACTTGTTCTCGTAGCACAAGAGGAACGTACATGAGCTATAGGGTTCCTCAATTGTATCTGTGTCACATATCTTCACACCACGTAAAGTGCACACGTTCTCTCATTTAATTTTTTCATATAATGTTCATCACACCGACGTCTTTATAGACACAGTATTTGCTACTTACTTACTCCTGTGATGGGGTACACGATCAAAAACGAATGTCTTGAAGGTATAGAGAGGGGACATGGTTGCAGATTGCTACAAGTTCATATATCCACGATTCTATGTACACATTGTCAGACCTGTACGCTGTATTATGGCTCACGACAGGAAACGTGAACTGTCTTGATGATTCGCCATGAGACAAATGAGACCCTTAGCAACGCTCACTTTTCTACTCCAAAACATGTTGTTTTCATAGAGCAGTAAAAAAAGAAGAAAGGAAA
>JAQFZW010002127.1:0-19598 GCA_034687055.1 Heteromurus nitidus
TATAGCATGTTCCATGTTGAATAAATACATATAGCATGTTCCATGTTGAATAAATACATATAGCATGTTCCATGTTGAATAAATACATATAGCATGTTCCATATTGTGTGAACATTAGTTTAAGTGTAAGTGGGCCGTAGCGTGCAACACAAAAAAGTCCATATCGTGTGTATTTTAAAAAATTGGTCCGGAGTGAATTTCACATCGAATTTGCATGAATTTGATCCAGGTTTTAGTAAAATCGTGGGTTAGGTTTTCAAGGTTTTGAATCAGAACCTCATCCGTCCTAGCTTGTCGTGCGTGGTAATCTTCGAGATTCATTTAATAACGAACAGCATTGGTTTTGTGGACAAGCAATGAAATCTACAATGTTGGCCAAGAAAGCATAGTTTGCCAGTTGTACAATCTTTAATTACCGTAATTATTGAGTGCACGGGTAATTCCGCCTCCAGAATTGCTAAAAGTACAAATTAGTTTGGGAGCACGGTTCATTTGGCTTTTAAAGTCGAACAGACATGTTTTATTTAGGGAGCACGGGTTATTTGGCTCCAAATATTATTTGACTTCAAATTAATATGGGAGCATCGTTTTTATCATCGTTCATACTCGTATCATGTGGATTTTGTGAGTAAGCGCAGGAGGATGGAGACTAAAAAATAATACGAGACAATATTACCAGATCAGAAAATAATAAAAATTGATTATATATTTTGTGACAGCAAACAAATTCACACAAATTCAAATCACTTTACACTAGTACTCTTTAATCACAGTTGCTTCATCTCCACAGTGTGCCTTTGGCAAAGAAATTCTTCATAAAATTAACAGATTTAAAAAAGTATTACGGAACCTTTTCCAGTAAAATAGGCATAAAAAAACTTTTCTTGAATCTTTTGTCGAGCTAACAGTAAATCAATCTGTTTTCAGCTACGGGAAATTTCTCGAGACAGTCTTGGTATACTGTCAAATTTGTCTGCTCGTCAGATGTGAAGCGAGTCACTGTCGTCTGCGCTCAAATCCGCCATCTCTACCCTTTCATATTTTTCCTCTTTCGGGATTTTCGCCCATTTCCTCAAACTTTTGCTTGGATGACCTTGTTGCAACTCCCGACTTTTGCTCCATTTGCTCATGTTCATCGTCCACGTGCTCACTTAAGTATTCAGTCTTGAGTTGAACTGGTTCAACAAGTTCAGAAATGTTTCAACCTCTGTAGCATAGTTGTTATAGTTTGGAGAGTTATCGTGGCGGCAGCCGGACACTCTGGAAACAGAATCTCTTGCTGGGGAAATCCTGCAGTGATGATATCATTGGGCAAAATCTCACAAATTGCGACAACAACGACCATCATTTTCCAATCGACAAACCATTCCTCCAATTCACAATTCGGCGTCTTTGAGTATATATACAACATGGAACATGCTATCTGTATATATACAACATGGAACATGCTATTTGTATATATACAACATGGAACATGCTATGGATATATATTTACAACATGGAACATGCTATGGATATATATATACAACATGGAACATGCTATGAATATTTATACAACATGGAACATGCTATGGATATATATACAAAATGGAACATGCTATGGATATATATATACAACATGGAACATGCTATGGATACATATATAAAAGATGGAACATGCGAGTGCATATAGAAATTCAAATAGGCGCAGGAGGATGAATCATATATGTACACTGGGAATTTTATTTCTGTTTTATTTTCATCAGTGGGACAGGACATATGCTTGTGTCTTGTCAAATTTAAAAAATCCACCAACTGAGTAGTAAAATTACATGATAAAGTAATTTATTATGTACAAAACATTGGAATAATGTTAAAAATGTTACAATAATATACAATTAATCTCGACGATGCCGGATTGCTGGATGCTCTGGTTTCCTGAAAGACACATGATGAAGACAGTTATGATTCAATTGATAATTTTTAAATACTATTTACTAAATCATGTACCACTACTCACCGAGAATTTTTTTCCAACCAGTCAGACACAGCGACAACTATTTTCAGCTCAATGAACCCATCCGCCATCAACGTCCAGAAACGGTCCTTTAGATCCAGAAGCCGCAAGCATATCGGGAATACGCTTGAAAACGTCTCCATTACCGCAGGTGTCCGGTTTTCATGGAACTTGTCCCTAGGAACAACAGGTTGCTGATTCTGGACAAGACTCCATTCCACCAGTGCGCAGTATACTTCAAACTCATTTGCAAAGGGAACTTCCTTCCGATCCAGAATCCAAATCAAATCATCCCTGCTCAAACCATGACTCAACGTCGACCTATCCTCAATTAGCAACCAGGAATGCAAGTTTGGAATCGAATCCAGCAAATCCTCATACTTTTCCCTGATTGCAATCATCAGAATGTCCTTTCTGATTTTCTGTTTGGTAGCAAACTTGATAAGTTCACGTGATCCAAAGAGAAAGGACCTTATATCCTTGATTCCCAAGATGTTGGCCATCTCATAAACAGTATAATTTATTTTTCCTTCATAGTAAGATTTGGACTTGTTTTTACAAATCAAATCCACGAGAACAATTGCTTCCTCTCCAGAGATGGACACCTTTACAGTCTGTACTTTATCAGGGTCCACTTTTTCGATCCCATGACGTGATGCCAAAATGTCCACAATACGAACCTCTTGAACTCTTCCAATCTTGTCCACCGCTCGAAGATACAGGGAGACGCCGTCATGACTCGTTTCAAGGGCACAACAGACCATCGACTCGAACACAGTTTGAAAATTGCCAACCTTGTAATTGTCGAGCAGTTTGCTGATGCATGTGAGGAAAAACGAATCTCGTGTCTCGCCACAAGTTTCATTCCGCACAATCTGCTGCAGCATGTATTTAATCTTCTCAATTAAAAGCAAATGCAATTTTGAGCGATGCCTGGTTTCAGGTTCAACAAGGCTTTCCAAATCCAAATCGTTCCTCAATGAATCTGGGACGCAATCAGCTTCAACAAGTCGTCTCAGGTGCTGCTGATTTTTCTGAATACTTATATAGTATGTCAACTGAGTAAACACAGTGTGAATGTTCTTTTCAACTGCGAGTCCATGAAAAGTTGTAAGCTCTTCAGTCTTTAAAATTTTGAAGCAGTATTCCACAAAAAATAGCAAAGGTATAACCAATCCCATAGTTTCTTCGGGCTTCGATGCGAAATACGTGACGACATCAGTCATGTTTACACTTGTAAAGCTGAGCTGACCAGTCAAAAAACTCCGAAAGAAACGTGGGAGCATGTTAGGATTTAGTGCGAATTTGGAACTTTCAGTGTGTCGTGGAATGAGCTGGTACAAGTTTACCCCACCATGTTCCATCATGGTGACCTGTCCACCATGTTCCTCAACACCTCCTTCGTCTTCATCAGCAGCACCCATCTCATCCTCAGATCTAGGGCTCCTTAACCCTTCCTCATTTGAATCTTCAGCTCCTTCTTCTTCGTTACGTTCTGAAGTACTTTTCTCATTCAGTTCCTCAGAGTTTACTGGGACGACAACTTCCACAGATGCTGCCTCATTCTGTTGCTCTGAATGCTGCTGAGATGATTCAAACACTTCCTGCGATCTTTGAGTTTGGTCAAACTCGGGTTGTGAAGCTGCCACGGAATCACATTCATTCTCATTCTCCTTCGCCTCTTCATATCGTCCCCGTTTTGGATGATTTGGGCCTGGGTCAGCAGGTGGCCTAAAGTTGAACGTAGGTGGAACGTGTGGGATCGGAGTTGGCAGTCCATCTGAGCACTGCTGAGATTACAATTTTGCATTTTAAAATCAAGTCAATATTATTATAAAATATTCCATGAATTAAAATTATGCCTCACCTGTACTGCTGCTCCAATATTTTCAGATCCAGGTAATTGAGTTGATGCTGCAATTACTCCAGTCCTAAATGCTTTGGGGTTCGCGGGGTGATGCCTCTCCATATGTTTATATAAATTTGAAACCTGTGGAAACGATGTTACACAAATTAAACACCAGTTGATCTGTGGAATCTCCTTTCCCCTGTGCTCTGGAATTTTTTGTGACCGCTTGTGAGCTTCAAGATTTTTTTTATAAACTTTCCTACCACACCAAGGACAGTTTGTAAACACACTTGCCTTTCTATTCTTTGACTTGTTGCTCTTTAATATTTTGGACTTTGATTTAATTTGTTCAGTCTTGTCTTGATTTTCCATAATCACAAATCACAACAAGAATATTGTAAACAATGCGTCTACTCTATGATGTATGAACGAAACACAAGAGCACAATGTATATATATATGCATCATGTATCATGGATTTGCATATTTGCCAATCCTAAGCCTAAACACACTGCGTACGGAACGAAAACGTTTTTGGCTATGATACAAAACAAAAATTTCTGAGCATGCTTCCGAGACCATAATCAAAGGAAAAGTCGATCAGTTGGCATTTGAAGCGGAATCGGGGCGATTACTGAATCTTGGAGAAAAACACATCATCATGTGCCTTTCGACGCATTCGAGAAATCTACATCTGGAGTGCAGTACACGTGAAAGTTTGGGAACGGTACCTGGTTCATTACAAAAGGTAATGATACAATTTTTAAAATGGAAATGATGCGAGTCAAAGAAATATTTCACTTCATACTAAATATAAAGGCCTAACCTTTAACCCTAACCTAACTTGACACTCGACAACTACTCGTAAAGTATGGGAAATGAGTAGAGTAAATTTTGTACAAACTAATTCACAATTTATAATTTCAACAGCGTATCAATGATCTGCTTGGAGGGTGCGGAAATGTGATTGGTTTTCATAATTTACTCGTCATGGATCAAGCAAATGCTTCGAATGGCAAATTCTTCACGATCTCGTGCTCGAACAGGACGCTTTCGTAAGCTTGCAGTCTCATATTTACATGTTCATCCAAATAATCATGATTAATATTTCTTACTTTAACGCAGGTTATCGCTTGTCAAGTCTCGCAAGGCCAAATTGACGACACTTTCGATCCAATCTTACCATGAATAGAAAAAATGTAAATATCGGCTCAATTTTTTAAGTGGCCCGAAATAAAGGGGTTTTATGAGTAGGCGCAGGAGGATGGAAAATTATGTTCTTGATATTTTTCACAATAAACGTACACTCGTCAATGTTGGATTTGGTATACAAACAAAAGTTATATTATTCGTATTTCCCATTTTGACCTTGACCTTGGTCCCTGCAATGGTGTATGGTATTAATTGTGATGCTGGATTTTGTACCTTAAAAATTTCAAAGTACCCTACGACTTTTATTATTCCCATTACTTGAAACTTTATGCAAATGAGGGAGACAATGCAATTATTTATTTGAAAAAGTACCCGTGTTAGTTGACCACTTTCATACACACACACAAAATGTCAAGGCCACGTACTTGGTATAAAAAGGAGGGGGAGTCTATTGTTCGAACCATTATGTGTGTTGACACGGAACCGAAAGGACGCCTCTCTTTTCGCTTCACTAATTTGTGGAAAGTAATTTCATTTCTGTACGTTTCTTTTGAAAATTCAATCCAAGTGCGTTTAACATCTTTGGTACAATACTTCTAATTTGATTACTCTTTTTTTGGTTTACTTTCAGATATTCTCGCTTACACGGAACCAGAAGAACGCCTCTCTCTTTTGCTGCTCCAACAAATTGTGGAACTTGTAACTCACTGTAAGTACAATTTGCAAATTCTACTTAAAATAATACTTAAAACTTAAAAAATAATCGTTACCTGATTATTTCTTTTTTGATTAATTTCAGATTGAACGATACTCCCTCTCCAGTTTGCATTCGTCGTGGATACTTGGAAAGTTCTGCACTCACGGTAAGTATAATTTGAGAATTTGAACAAGATTGTTTACTTTTGTCATTCCAACTAATAATTATTGTGTTATATTATTGATAAATTTCAGAACTTCACAACAATGGCCGATAAAAATGTGACAACCAAGCGGCGAAGCAGTGGAAAGAGTCCCAAGGCGAAAAGGAGACACGAAACTTTGAGTGGCAGTTCCAGTTCGGATTCGGATTGCAGTTGCAGTACAAGTTGCACTTCTTCTGTCACCGTCACATCGGCGAGGCCATCTCCAGGACGTTCTACCCCTGCACGAGTGACGACAACGAATAGGGCCCCACGTTCACCTCGTGCCAAGAGACCTGATCCAGCAACGGAGGAGCCGATTGTTAGCGACATCCCCATACCTCAAAACTGCGTTGGTCTCGACTTTTTCGTCCGCAATCTGTACGAAACAGACTTCAATAGTAGGAATCGGGTGGAGGATCCATGCCTGTTCAAAGATAGAGTAGACTGCGAAAATTGGGTCCACACGTTCCTGCACTACGTGACCACAGCAGAGCCCGCAGACACCAAATCCCTGATTGTGATGGAGCAGCTAACTTTGGACAAGACGAAAAACTTCAACTACATGTACCGAACGAGTCCATATCTTGCCTTGGATGGAAAGGTGATGGGAGCTGCGTTCCGATCCTCAAATTCCCGAAGATTTGCAATCGTGATGACATCAGTATCAAGTAAACCGCGCCGTCAACTCGCCTCCCTTATTGCATTCACCATATGCCGGTTTTTTGGAATCAGGACGGACACCAGCCAGCTCACACCAGAAAGTTCCTTCCCAGCAGAATTCACAAAACTTGCCAGGGAATGCAGCCTGTACGAGGCGTACATCCACACCAGCATTGCCCTCAACTTCAAGGCCAACTTTTTTGTCTCGCTCAACCTGAGCCCAGACAATTTCCCACTCGCCACCAATCTCGCCGAGTTTGAGGAGGAGACTTCAAGTAGACCAGCTACAGAGATGCCGTCCACACCCAACAGCCATTCCAATCAAGTTGAGCGCATCATGCGCCTCTATCTCACCAACGCGGATCGGATTGCTGTACTCAGGAATAACCTGAACATTGTCGACTCTTCACGGAAGGAACTTGAGCAATCGTTGCAAAGGGAAATTGCCCAACAAAACCAAATTCGACAGCAAATCCACGACGCAGAAAATGTCAAAAAGTTTGTAGAGCTCATGTGCATTCGTGGGGCAAATTTAGTGTGCGACGAGTCTACAGAAAATGTTGATGATATCATGTTGTCACCCGAATCTGATTGTATCAAATGGGATGTGCTATACAAAAGTCTCATTGATACAATCAAGGGGGATATGCAACGTCGCGCATTGACAAATATCAATTCTGTATATTCAGCCATTAAAGCAAATTTAGCGAGAGACCTTGATTTGTCCAGACAAGGCACTCCAGAAGGGGATGTTCGATATGAGAATGTACCAACCAGCCCTCATCACACTGCCGCAGAGGATCCTAAACTTGTTCCAGTTTCAATCCCGTCGCCACCAACCCAGTCAGCAAATGAACAAACCTTAAATTCACCATCCAGCCCTGCTTTGACAGCCGCAGAGAATCCTAAACTTGTTCCGGTTTCTGTCCAGTCGTCCTCAACTCCATCAACAAATGTACAAACCAGCCCTCATCATACTGCCGCAAGGGAACCAAAACTTGTTCTGGTTTCAATCCCGTCGCCACCAATCCAGTCAGCAAACATTATGCAAACCAGCCCTTCGAAGAAAGCAGAGATCCCTAAACTCATCCCGATTCGTGGAACATCTCCTTCTATCCAGTCAGCAGATGCGTTGGATAAAACTACAGGAAACGTACCAGTAATCCAGGTGTCTATTCCCGCGAACCCTCCAACTCAACAGGATTTGGCAATTCTGTCAATATTGCAAGAAATTGACAACGAAACGGATCCATTGCCAGACGCCTCTGCTCACGACATATTGGATTATGGCGAAGACGATTTTTTGTCACTTTTCCGTATTTAACGAATTTAAAGCAACATTAGATTGTATGACAAAATGTAGATCATACTTGTAAACGTTAGTTGAATCCTTTGAATAATAAAAAGCCACACAATATTTCATATAATCACAAAGTTTGTTGTCGAAAAATTTCCTAAAAGCATGGGCAAATTTGTTACATACGACTAAACTACACTTTAAAGTGGGTTTATATTTTATGGGTGCATCGGTTTTTTCGAGTAAGAATCGAGTTTTCACGGGAGCACGGATAATTTTCCGTTTTTACAAAAATGAATGAGTTGCATCATGGATTACTTCGCCATAAAACTACATAAAAGTTGAAATTAGTATGGGAGCACCGTTCATTTGGCGTTGAAAGTTATGCTCATAACCTTTAACTCGGAGCACGGTCCATTTGGCTTGTAACAAAATTTTAAATACATGTTGATAGTTTGGGAACACGGCTAATTAAAGCTTTAAACAACATAATCGTTTCATTTATTTAGAGTGCATGGCTAATTTGGCTTGGCTATTGATTGTCAGCTTGGATTGGATTGGTACATGGGTAGGCGCAGGAGGATGGAAACTCAATTTCAAAAAATTTCAATTTTTGCAAACTCTATTACTAGAATTACTATCGAGTAGGGTAGATTTGGCCACCATGTGTGTGTGCATAATTCAAGTTGAAGCTTCATGAATTGCTCTACACATTGGAACCTGATGTCATGTTCGTACGCCGTTTATACGAAAGTCAAAATTGAAGAGTAAAAGTTACAACAAAAACGAAATCCTAATTCAATGCTATTCGACTCGATGTTGTTCACCTGTTCCCTGTTGACTTTTCAGATTGATTATTATTGTATTAATTGTCAAATCTGTTCTGATCTTTACTTTGTCTAGATTTCGAAGGTGTGGACTTTTACAAAATGACAGATGCTAGTGATCTTCGTGATGAATGGGATAACTTATTCCAGTGCATAATTGGGAACCGTGGTTTAAACCCTGAAGGACCATCTTTTTCAGGCGTTCATGACACATTTCCATCTTGTATCCGCCCAAAATCAAAACTACTTAATCTGTTGTTGGATGCAGTTTCATTGCAAATGGCGATTTTGGAAGAAAATCAATCCAAGTGTGAGTGTGAGAGAAAAAAAGTTTCGGACAATCCAATTTGGTATGTCAAAGGAATCGTAACAAATGGTTAACTTGCTTTTGTTCTTTATGCCGTTTGCTATTTTCTCTTATGTTACATTTTAACCTCTTTTCAGCGCAAAGGTCGAAAGTCAGCAGGCAACTATTCCCGACATCACTGCTACTGAAGATGTTGAATCTTTCCCCGACAAAAATTTTAATAAAACTTGTTTCTCCGTGAAACGACAAAATGAGGGCCAAGTTTTGAAGAAGAGTCAGAAGACAGCCCAGAAACCTGAAATCTGGATTGACCCAGATGTTACTCACAGCATTCGACAAAAAAAGTTAACTGCTGGCCAACTTAATATTAAACTGAAACAAATGATTACTACATCAGCAACCAACCCAAAACGATCACGATCACCTGGTACTTTGAAATCCTCCAAACGCTCCTCTAAAAAAGTAGCCACCAACATGTTCGCCAAGATCGAGGAACCAGTACGTACCACTCCTAAATGCAATGATTCTACGCAAGAAATAATCCGTGATTTTGACAAGTAAGTTGCAACTTTCGAATTGTTTGCATGCGTATAAAAAATTCATACAAAAATGTAGTGTTTTTATCGTAGAATCCCCACAGTCCAGAAGCACAACGATAAGTTTAAGTACAAGGAACCCATAACTCGGAAGAAGGAAGATCGGGAACAATTGTTAGGTTGGGACTGCAAAGATTGCAAGGAGGTATAAATGTATATTTCAACTTGTTCAATTTCATGCCAAATATTATAATGTGCTAATACTAATTGACATGTACTTTTTTGTCTAGTACTACTCGGCACTGGAGTCTCAACTGGGAGAAGAAGAAATTGAGAAGATTAGAAATAAATGTTCTAAACATCGCTCAAGGTTTCAACCTTCTTTTAATGAAAGTCCACCAAGATTTTGGGAGACGTATGTACCATCGACGGAAGAATTATATGAAGACGGTTTGATCCTAGTCTCTTCTCAGCCCTTTTCTCCACCACCCCGGGCAGCTAAGGACGAAACTGATACGGATGTTTATGATTTTTAAGCATTTGCGGAATTTTTCAGATTCAATTTTCAGAGAAAACGATAAAAATATTTTGTATTTCCAAACAATTCGTTCTGTAAAGATAAAGTTCATGTTTCTGTGCACATCCGTGAATTAATACTGGTATTTTGACACGTTCTCATCCAAAAATGTACCAGATTAAATGCATGGTGTAATGACATCGTTTTAAATATTCCCACTCCCGACAACAAAGAGTATGTACTTGGGCGCAGGAGGATAGATACTCTATGTGTGCTAATGCATTGCATGTGTACGAGCGAATCATGTGAATTACACATGTGGTCGCCCATTTGGTCACCCCACGCTAGTGTAAGTAGAAATCATTACCCATTACCTCACACCAAGTGTCAACAAACATTGTTTACTTCTTGGAAAGGACCAGATATCATATGAATTTTTGCTAGAGTTGGTGACAAAATATATTCCAAAAATATATCAGGTGAAAGTGATTATTGTTAAGTACTGTATTAAGTTTCACAATTCTACTCCAGTACTGGTGGAATTTTAAACAATGGCAGAAGAATATGACCTGATGACGCTTCTCGGAGCGCCAGCAGTTTTCATGGATCGTTGTCGATCCCGTAACCCCAATGCTCTGTTTTACAAGGCAAAAGTTAAGGATTTTCCTAAAGTTTCATACGAGCAGATGTGGCCTTTTATGGAGGGAAAGAAAATTGACCTGAGGAGATTGGCATGTTCAAATCATCGTATTTACGACGAGGTACAAACGGGATTCGGGAAAGGAAGGATTCAAGATGGCAAATTCGTTGTGCTGGATTCAACACTGGCCGATAGCAAGGTCTATTTTTCTCACCCAATTCCTCATCAACACGATCAAGATTTGCTGGAGAAACTCAACCTAGCCAAGCTCAAACAAGTGGGAGGGATCGCTCCAATTTTGTTATATGACCTTTCTGGAATCGGCGCTGTGCACTTTATTGCATCTGAAAAAGATTGTGCTTTGGGGGCTCATATTGAAGATTATGCCCTCTCATCGGGGAATCTTATGCTGAGTGGGTCGAAGACGTGGTTGTTTGTAAAACCAGAGTTTAATAAGAGGTTAAAGCGCATCATAACGAAAATTATCCAAGCCAACCCTTCTGACCACCACTTGAAGAACTTGAAAAATTGTGCTGATCCCTTTCAACACAAACAACTATTCTTGCATGTGTTGAAACGATTTAAACATTTCTTTGTCAAAGAAAAACAAGTACCGGGTGATTTCTACTTCATTCCTTCAAATGTGATACATCAGGGTATGTTTTTAATTGTGTAAGAATCATTTCAAGTGTAATCATTTCTAATTTGCAGTGCGTGTAATAATTTTCTTGATTCTTGTTGCAGTGACAGCTGATGAGGATTCCGTTGCAGTCTCCTTCAATATCGTAGACGATAGCTGGGTCGAACAAATGGATAAGGGCGTCCACAACCTTGACCTCTGTCAATGTCCATGTTTCAGTACACCCAGGTCACGCATAAAACAACGTGTTGGCCTTCTTAAAGCGGGTCACATGGCCATGAAGCTGCATGCAATTGCGACTGGAACAGCATCTCCTCCTCTGCCGAAATCAATGGCGGATAACCCTCTACTGGATGGCGTTGCTGTACAAGATCAAATTGGCTCACTAATATACAAAAAGGACCTTGAAGAATACAAGAAGCTCGTAAAAAAGGGGGTACTTGAGTCGAGGACTTGCAACGTAACTCTACCAAAGGCATCTGAGCAACCGCAGGAGGATGAAATTTCTGACGATATCAACGAATTGAACAATGTTTCTGATGATGAATATGCTCAATCTGTTCCGTCCACCCCGACAAGTTACCTGCACCATGACACATTTATTTCTCCTCTTCCTCAGCCACGACAGAACGAGACGACAAGGAAACGTAAGCGAGTCCGTCCAAAAATTGCGTGCGAGCATTGTGGTAAGCAGTGAATTAAATAAATTACTTAAGTACGCATGACATAAATTTCAGTTCGTAAATTTGTTCTTGTAGGGCTGGAGTGCACATCGCAGACATTAAAGCGGCACGTTGCTGAAGTTCATCTTGGGACAAAACAATACAAGTGTTTTGAATGCGGTAAAATGAAAACTAGGCGTGACAAAGCCATTCAGTGTGCAAAGAATGACAGGAAGATGAAAAAGGAGACAGCACTCGTACAGGACAGGCTGGCACACCTTGCTGCGGTCAGTAGGCAGCAATCGTGGGAGCAGTGGGATTTGGATTAGCATCGTCATTAAGATATATTTTTATCAGTTTTTAGACACTTATTTCATTTAACAAGATTTAATGAAGAGAATTAATTGAAGTGGGGTTTCAATCAATTTGTTTCATGCAGTCTCTAGATTATTCTATATTAAGCGTCGTAATTTGAATTACAATCAGTGTACAGTCAATCCATATCCATTACAATTGGGTGTTGATATTAAAATAAATTCACGAATGTTAAATTTTGATATATTGTAAACAACTCCTAAAATATTCTTATTCACATGTATGTCTAAAAACAGTGCAGCCGCATTACGGATTACTTTTTCACCTAATGTGTATTTGCACGTTAAGCTTGCTCGTAGTTCAATGATGCAGATATAAAAATACAAAGGTAGTTCCGGAGCAACGTTTATTTGGCGTTGAAAGTCATGCTCATAACTTTTAACTCGGGAGCACGGTTATTTGGCTTCAAACAAAATTTCAAATACATGTAGTGTGGGAGCACTGCTTATTCGGTTTACACCGAATTTAGTACGAGAGCACGGGTAAGTAAAGATTGAATCAAGGTTGGATTCGGCCCAATTTTTTTCTAAGGATTTTTCGAAATTTTTGACGCAGGAATCGCAGGTTACTCAAGCTAGGAGGAAAACTAAACCTAGACAAATTTTGTGCATCCACCCTTGACTCAATATTGTCATTTCATTTATGTAGAGAGCATGGCTAATTTGGCTTTAAATTTAGTTTTGACACTTTCCAAAACATAAAAAGTTGATTTTTTCTTGGCCAGAGTACTAAATACTATCAAACCCCACTCACAAATGAACTAACGTCGAGTACGTAGTTAGGCGCAGGAGGATGGAATAGCAAATTCATTCAACTCTATCACTCTGTGCAGAAATGTCGAATAGATGTGCTGATGCTATGTATATTTTACATTTTCGCAATAAAATTACGGTAAATTGGGCCGTAGAAATTCTCACAACGCCCCTTTAATGTTAGCTACCCCTGCCACACCCCTGCTATTATTTACTTCTGGATCCGCGCCTGGATTTGACGGTGAGTGCTCAAGTCTTCATCCATAACGACATTCATCCACAAACTGCCAGCTTTTGTCCAGGATTTCCTCATTCTTTTTCACAACCCAAAGTTGGACAAGTTTCATTATTTTTCTTTCGAACAATAAACAAACATTTTTTTTCAAAACCATCAGTTGGGAAGTAGTGACTTTGGAAAAGGTGGACAATATCTACAAACAGAAGTTGCCAGTGCATCATCAGTTTTATTTCATACATTAAACAAACAATTTTTCAAAACAATCAGTTTGGAAGTGGTGAATTTGTAAGAGAATTGAGAACATCAAAAACTGCCAGTGCTTCGTTATTTTCGCGATAATGATTTTGATATAATTTTAACGACAACATCCGTTTTCAAAGTAGTGAATCTGGTGAGCATAGACTATATCAAACGCCAATATTAGCAAGACCTTAATCATTTTTGTGAAACTTGTTTCCAAGACATCAGGTTGGAACATTTAACTTTATAAGGTAATCACAAGTGTGCTACGATGGCGGATCAAGAACCACCTAGAAAAAAAAGGAGACTCGTGCGCGACATGACAGAGGAACAAAAACAAAGGAAACGTGAAAGTGAACGATTATATGCCGCAAAAAATAAAGAAAAGAAACGAGAATATGATCTATTACAAAGGCAAAAACTAAAAACTAAAAAGGCCGAGGGTTTTGTGATGACAGATGCGGAAAAAATGAAGTTGCGCAATTATAGTGCTAAAACCCGACTCAAGTTTTCACAAATGAAGCAAGACTTACTTGATGGAAAGTTGGAACTGGAACCTGGCAAAATAATATATGGGGGAAAGTTGATGAGCATCGAATCAAAAGAAAGACATGTAGAAGCAGAGCGTGGAAGGTATAAAAACCGACGGGAATCTTTGACGGAGGAGGAGAAGGCTAGGGAGAAGCAAGCACGTGAAGAAATGGTGAAGTTTTTTGAAACACTAACGGAGGAAGATGCCGTAGCTGACGAAAGTCTAAGAAAACGATGCATCTTAACAACCGACAAGGCTGATAAAGGTTGGGGGGAAGGTATTCTGGGGAAATGTTTCCAGTGTAATAAGGTTACTCGAGAAACAAAACGGCATTACCACGACAAACATTCGGTGGATTATATGGATTTTGAAGAAATGCCAAAGAAATGGAAAGTCCTCAAGTGGCCTGTCATATGCTGCGACTGTGGGCTGAGAATGGTAACGGCACGAAATTTCCTCTCACATCGAAAGAATGTCCACAATGATAAAGATAAGACGAAGATGGAACCTTGTAATCCAGAAGAGGCAAGAGGTAAATTACCACGTACTTCTATATCTTTAATAATATTCAACTAAACCTTTAACGTTCAAGCATTAAATATAGAGATATGCATTACTAATATAATTCGATGATTTAGAATTCCTCACACTACTTGAAGAATCGAAAGAAAGGGCCAAAGTGACCAAGAAAGGAGCAATAATTATTACCGATGTAAAGGGAAAGCAAGACTTGTACAAAAGTTACCTAAAATCCAACGATAGCAAATATACTATAAGAGCAAATCGTCTGAAGGAATTGGTATGCAAAAGTTTATTTCATATTGTGTGCTAAAGTTTGAGACAAAATGACATTCCTAGAAAAGTTCCTAATTAATAAAATTTCTTTATCGTAGTTTCACGATTTATTCGATGTGAGTGACATGCAAAACATGGTGTATCATGCTTCGTACGCTAGCTACTGGAACCCAGATTGGAGGATTCCCAATGTCGTTATGGAGATCGTGGAACGCAACCCAGGTTTGCCAATGTACCATGCAAGTAAATTCTACATTGATCCCAAAATTCCAGAAATTAATCAACCGAAGGAGCAGGATTACGACGGAAGCGGTAAACACAGAGGGCATGCTGCAGCTGCAGCCAACTATCATGACAAATTAATGGTAGCTTCGACCTACTTTTACAGTAACATATTTCCAATGTCAATAACATTGAATCTTTCTGTGAAAAAACCAATAGAAACTTTTGTTCGGAAAACGGCAGACAAAAGTACATATGGAGTAATCGCGTTTCACTTTCCGACGCAAATGTAAGTAAATTCTTCAAATTAATTTTTTTAATCAAACAAACTTTGAAACTTAACCTATAAACATGTATTTTGTTATTTTGTTGCATACTTCAGGAACGAAGCAGTAGTTTTCATGGGAGGAGTCCGCGTTCCACCAGCCGTCGCAACTGTGATGATCTGGAAGCACAATAACAGATACAAAATTCAGGCGTGGGAGCTCCCACAAATTGATTGCGGCACTCCATTGCCTGATTTAAAGGACTTCGCACGAAATCCTTTTGATTTGATGGAAGATGCGGGGATTAACTTCAAATGCAACCGCACTGAATTCACTATCGTGGGGATATAATGTTACATTTTAACCACGACCTCCTCCTGCGCCCGTCCAAAAACCAATAATTATCAGTTTAAGTCCCCTGCCTTCCCTCAGCCATGCACACAAAGCGAAAACTCATGATCATCATGTCAGTCACAACTTCAGCAACAACAAAACCAATGGTCTCGATACATGAAGAGCGGAAATGTGTGCATGTCAGCAACAGGAGCAGCACTCTTACTCTCATCGTCAGTGCACATCCCTTCAACCATCCATAAAACTTGCGGAAGTAGTCATATCTACCGATTTGCGGAGTATTTCTTCAATTGCTGCTTGCAAATATGGCATCGTATACAATCATTTAGTCATACGAATTTTACTTTTAAGCGAATTTATTTTTCTTAAATGTTTTGTGTATTCAAAACGTATTTTGATCTGTTTGCTACTGCGACCTGACGCGTGTCACCCGTGATGGAGGTGATCTCCTCTTGAATCTTCTTGGCAACTTGGGGATATGTGGCCAAGTACAGGAAGGCCCAAGCGAGAGAGGTCGACGTTGTATCATTTCCTGTGAACAAAACCCGTTGAAATAAATAGAATAATATAATATTTAGTTAGGATTAATGGAGAAGAAGGCTCCATATTTATATAATACTTCACGTTACCAGCGAAAAAGAGGTCGGCAATGATACTGTTAAGCTGCATCTCTGCAGAAAGACAATAATATTAAGTAAATAAATTCGAAACTTTAAATCATATTTTTTCTGACTAAGAATTTGTCTTCTTGCTTCCTGCTTCATCACGAAATGTCGATGTTGGATCCTCTCTCGTGTTTTCCATTTCCTTCGAGTAGACATCAATGAAGTCTCGGCAAGCATCCGGCTGGAATGTTTTTTCATGCTCATCCACCGCCTTCGTGACCAATATTTTGAGCTCGCTGAAAAAGCCTTCCGAACTTTGTTGAAGCCCGTCTTCTCCGGCGCAATATAACGGAGCCAAGGTAAAATGAAAATTAATCCCGCTGAATCGGCTGGAGCTGTCAAAATGCTTTTGAAAACAAAGCAAAACAAACAAAACAAAACAAAATGCTTTTGAACACAAAGCAATTTCATGCTTTCAACAACAGCTTCATTGGCTTATTTCTTGTAGAGGGGGCATTATTTTTTTCCGTCCTTCTTGGTCAAGTCATCATGAAAGTACGTTCAGAAACTTCCTCCTCCTACATTCAGGTGATTGAAAGTAGTATCATCGTATACATGATACTATACACCAACATCATGGTACATGACTGCCGTAAAAATTTCGCTGAATTCATTCAAACTTCAAATGGCTTCCTTCAATTTGCTAGAATGTATCAAACGGGTAAAGTACAAAAATACAGAAAATATTGGTAATATCCTCATGAATCATTGGCAAATCGTGTGAGTATGTTGTATTCCATCAATCTAGAAAAAATACCGTTCCGAAGTAGAACAGTGATTGAGAAACTGAACATTTTGTACTTCAACCTTGGCTTTCTCCTTCCGTACGTGGTTCCACCGGTGGCGGTCTTTGGAATTCACTGGCAAAACCCTTGTCAACCCTCACTCGCAGGATACTGGCTTCTCGAGGAATGCTCTCAACGAAGCTGCGTCGAGTCATCCTGGAACGGGACTTGCAGTGCCGTACTCAAATTCTCAATTTTTCTATTCAATCTTTGGATACTGTGTTTCTCAGCAAATGTGTGTGTTTTCGTCGTTTCCGTCTACCTGATTTTCGTTGGGATGAGCTTGAGGGACTTTCTCCGAACGTATGACTCATATATAAAATATATTTAAAAATAACTGTTGCGGATTGAGTAATTTTTATCTAAATATATTTTAGGTTCTTTAAGATGAGCATCGGGTGCAGGAAATCAGAATTTCAAATGGGGCAAATATTCAGGCACATTCAAGTTCTGGAGATGTTGAGTAATTTGATCAATGCTAGCGTCCTCTTGCCGTTGGTAATATTGGCGGGTATGGGTATACTATGCTTATCCTCGACTAGTTTAGTGAAGATTCCGTGGACTCTGGAAGCCATTCTGCATCTCGCTCTCTTTGGAATGATGTTGACGCTTGGGATCGTGGTGACGCTCATCGTTGTTGGAGCAATGGTTGGTGTGGGTACGGAATCGAAGAAGATTTTGCAGAAACTAAAACATGTTCATAGTTGCCGTCGAAAGGCATTGAGCAGGCACGAGGGAAGGTGGTGTTCAAGATTTTACAAGTCTTGCAAGACTTTCAAAATTAAATTTGGCACAAGCAATTTCATCGAAGAATTAACTCCACTAAATTGCTTCAATGTTTCTATGAGTCTTACAGTGCAGTTGTTGCTTCTAAATTCAAATTAAGTTTAATCGATTTCTGGATTTTTATTTAAGGAACTACATGTTATCTGTGAAGTAAATATATCTTGAAAATAAATAAATGCTCAAAATATCTGCAGAATTCATAAGTTTCATCATTTACACTCGTTCATCGAGCAGTCGACTTCCATTGTCTTTCAAGCGTCAAGCCTATTCGGTTCAGAGCTAAAAAAGGAACCCATTCTCCATTTCGATTCATCCGTTTATTTGCTTACCACCTTTCGGTGTAGTACATCGGGATTCATTGGCGACATCCATGTCACCCTTCATTGGTATATTATATAATCGATGAGGTTTGGTCAAGGATTTTTCTATTCAATTTTTTAAGATTTCCGTCGACTTTATACTAAAAGGCCTGTCATGTCATCTTGCATTTTATCGGCTTGTGACTGGGCAGATTGCCTAATTACTTCAATTCAGTTGTCATATATGAGCCTAGCCTATGTGCAACATATTTCTTCTCAATTCCAAATAAAATTCATCATTTTGTATGAATGGTTTATATACAATAGCGGATAAATTGATATTTCTTTGGCTTAATATTACTTCATTTCTTTAATGTTTTGGGTCATTGGATTAGACTACTTATTCCTAGTATAGACATTGTCTCAAAAATACGTCACGTTTCTTTCAACTAAACTAACACCTTTCAAAACAAAAGTGTGCTTATAGTCATAATATAATTAATGTCATAGCCTAAGGATAATTGGCCTAAAGCTCTAGAAATGTATTATACGGGAATACAGATGTGCTGATATAAGTTAAATTTATGAATTGCTCATTATCTGGACATACAAACAAGTGGATGACTTGTCATCATATATTTGTCTATATAATCTTCAAACACGACAAGATGTACACCTGTGCCTTATCTTCTATTATATATTCTCGTGTTAATTTGAAAAACACGGCACACCTTTCGTGCTTTACCTTTTGTTCCTTCATGAAATTTAATTTGGCGCGATACGGAAATGTGCACGTGGCGACAGTTTAATTTTGAATTTTATAGAATCACTGCGTAGTCCATGGGCGGTATGCAAAATAGAATTTCCGTCAATATAAATTTGGTATATAAATATAAGCAATTTACTTTTTGTATGCCTTAAAACATTGAAAGCTGGACTTGGAAAATGTAGAATGTCATTCAAATATCCGTTCATATATTAAACGATTAGATATTTCAATAAATGGGTTTTGTAATACGGATCCCATGGCAGATAGTTATACCACATGACACGTAGCACATTTGGTTAGAAACAACTTATATACATCAGAGTAATTTTTATTAAAAGTAGACCAGTTATACGAATAAATAATCTTTAGACAGAGTAGGCATATACCTCTTTTCTTATTGTTGAATTTATGGTAATTGTAAATGTAAGTTATATAAACTCCTAGCAAGGTAGCAAGTAACAATATATGAACTAGACTAGAACAGATTTGCTTTCACTACGTTGAATAATCCCGAAGCCCAAGAACAATATCAGGGA